>JZKD02S1705131.1:96702-111701 GCA_000966675.3 Picea glauca
AGATGTATCTTCAATAGTTTTCTTAGATTTTGGTTGACCATGATTCCTTCCTTTGAGTACTTCTGCATAACTCTTTATATTTTCTTCATTCTTCTTTTCTAGCAACGTAGAGTGTGTCTCTTCATTCTCTACAACTGATGTGGATGTTTATGTCTCTTCAACGTTCTTGTTGAGTTTGACGATTTTGATGCTTAGTGTGACAACTTCTTCTTCAAGATTCTTAACCTCTTCTTCTTACTTCATTGTCTGAGACTTCATGACCTCTTCTGTTCTCTTTGCTTCTTCAAGTTGGATTTTCAATGTAATTATTTCTTCTTCCAGTCTTCTCTCTTCTTTACCAAACTCTTCCTCGAGTTGGTTTAAGTCATTGGTTCTTTCTTTGAGATGATCCATCAATATCTTTTCTCTCTTTTCTGCTTCTTCCCTGTGTGTTGCTATGTTGGCTTCTACACATTTCTTTTGATATTCTAGAGTTTCTTCAATTCTTCTGGCCTCTTCTAGTTGAGCTCTTAAATTCTTGATGACCTACTGATGTTTTTCAGAACCTTGAACACTTTGCATCTGCTTCATCAATTCTTTCTTGGATGACTTGTTTTCTTCTCTTTCTTTCCTTAGATATTTAATTGCACTGATCATTTTTTCTCTGTAATCAACTTCTGCTTCATCATACTCTTCCTCTTCTGAATATGTCTAACATGATGAGTATCTTTCTTCTTGTTATGTATCTGCATCTTCTTTGGCATTTTCTGAATCTGCGATGGGTGAAGAATATATGTCATGTAACTTATCCCAAAGTTCTTTGGCTGATGAACATTTACCNTGACCATGATTCCTTCCTTTGAGTACTTCTGCATAACTCTTTATATTTTCTTCATTCTTCTTTTCTAGCAACGTAGAGTGTTTCTCTTCATTCTCTACAACTGATGTGGATGTTTATGTCTCTTCAACATTCTTGTTGAGTTTGACGATTTTGATGCTTAGTGTGACAACTTCTTCTTCAAGATTCTTAACCTCTTCTTCTTTTTTCATTGTCTGAGACTTCATGACCTCTTATGTTCTCTTTGCTTCTTCAAGTTGGATTTTCAATGTAATTATTTCTTCTTCCAATCTTCTCTCTTCTTTACCAAACTCTTCCTCGAGTTGGTTTAAGTCATTGGTTCTTTCTTTGAGATGATCCATCAATATATTTTCTCTCTTTTCTGCTTCTTCCTTGTGTGTTGCTATGTTGGATTCTAAACATTTCTTTTGATATTCTAGAGTTTCTTCAATTCTTCTGGCCTCTTCTAGTTGAGCTCTTAAATTCTTGATGACCTACTGATGTTTTTCAGAACCTTGAACACTTTGCATCTGCTTCATCAATTCTTTCTTGGATGACTTGTTTTCTTCTCTTTCTTTCCTTAGATATTTAATTGCACTGATCATTTTTTCTTTGTAATCAACTTTTGCTTCATCATACTCTTCCTCTTCTGAATATGTTTCACACGATGAGCATCTTTCTTCTTGTTATGTATCTGCATCTTCTTTGGCATTTTCTGAATCTGCGATGGGTGAAGAATATATGTCATGTAACTTATCCCAAAGTTCTTTGGCTGATGAACNTTCCAGTCTTCTCTCTTCTTGACCAAACTCTTCCTCAAGTTGTTTTAAGTCATTGGTTCTTTCCTTGAGATGATCCATCAATATCTTTTCTCTCTTTTCTGCTTCTTCCTTTTGTGCTGCTATGTTCGCTTCTAAACATTTATTTTGATATTATAGAGTTTCTTCAATTCTTTTGGCCTCTTCTAGTTGAGCTCTTAAATTCTTGATGACATGCTGATCTTTTTCAGAACCTTGAACACTTTGATTTTGCTTCATCAATTCTTTCTTGGATGAATTATTTTCTTCTCTTTCTTTCCTTCGATATTTAATTGCACTGATCAATTTTTCTCTGTAATCAACTTTTGTTTCATCATACTCTTCCTCTTCTAAATCTGTCTGACATGATGAGCATCTTTCTTCTTTTTCTGTATCTGCATCTTCTTTGGCATTTTCTGAATCTGCGATGGGTGAAGAATATATGTCATGTAACTTATCCCAAAGTTCTTTGGCTGATGAACATTTACCAACCTTTTCTCTTACCAGTTTAGGTAGTCCTTCCAGGATGAAATCCATTGTTATTTTTTTATTCTTATTCAATTCCTTCTTGGCTACAGTCTTTTCCCTTTTTGAACTATCATATCCTGTAACAACTGATAGCCAAATATAATGTCCCTGTGCCTGTAAAAATACTTCGGTCCTTCTACTCCACATATCATACTTAAAACCAATTTGACCAGTAAACATTGGTACTCCATTCTCAGAATAATCCATGATCTCCTTCCAATGGTTAAACTGTTTCTTGAAGGAACCTCGCTCTGATACCAATTGTTGGATTACTGAGAGGGGGGTGAATCAGTAATAGAGAAATTTAATCCTTCTTAACCATATAATCCAAGTGTTATATCAATGTAGAATTATCATCCAATAAATGCAGAGTAAATAAACAATGAACAAATGAATAATCATACACATACACAATACACCAGTTTTTTACGTGGAAACCCAAAGCGGGAAAAAACCACAGAATGTTTTTTCTTATAGGTCTTGAAGAATTACATTCATTGGAAGCACTGACTTCCTTTGTTTTCCAGCTGCAACTAGAAGGAGGCTCCAACCCCCTAGTTTCTCAGGCTACAACTCTAGGGAATCTCCAACTCCCCAATTCTCTGGCTACAACCAGAAGGAGGCTACAACCCCCTATGTTCTCCGGCTACAACCACCTTTCCTTGCCCCGTCCAACCGCCTTGAATTAGAAGTAGAACGATGGAACCATTGTCACACTATCACTGTGAGATATACCACTGTAAACCTGTACCAATAAACCTGAACCATGCATCAACCATGCATCAACCTGTAATCAATGTGTACCATAAACAAGTGCATAAACCATGCACCAACCTGTACCAAACAACCTGTAATCAACTTGTAGCATAAACAAGTGAATCCAGCCATGTACCAAGTATGTACCAATCATGTGTCGACTACTCATCAAATATGAATCATCAATATGTACCAACATCATGAATTATACACCTCATGTATGTGCCAACTCATCAACTACTTGTCTTAACCATGTACCCAACATGTACCTTAACCAAAAGCCCTCATCAATTTCATCATCCAAATATGATTTGTAACTCTATAATAGACCTGGTGTATATGATCACATACCTGTAAACATTCCTTAACTTTAACAACAAGAGACTAGCATTTTCATCAAACATTTTTTTAGTCTCACATGACTATTTTTGGATTAGTCAACAACCCTAACTTGAAATAATCAAAACTTTGTACATGTAATGAATAAAGATCTGAAACTTATACAAAATGTTCTTCATCGTGTTTTATGCAATTCCTCCAGGTTTCACTACTTGGAACCTCTCAAAAAAAGAGTTATATAAAAAATGGCATACCTTGCTGAATTCTGGCTTATTCTAGTGAGAGACCTTGTAGAGCGTGCCCTGTACGAAATATTTATTGAATCGATCGGAAAATGTTACACAACATACTAAAGACTTTACTATAACTAAAACATTTTTTCTTACTCAATTTGGATCTGTTATGAAGAATTTATGATGTTTTTACCCGAAACACCTGTTTTAGACTAGTTTCAGGACTAGCCACAAACCCTTTTTTCCACGGAGTGTAACTCAAAAAATACAACGACCCACAAGATGAATTTTTTACCATAGATACTTGGATATGTTTAGTCAATGGAATAGAAATTTCATGGTCTGGATCATTCTATAAAAAAATTTATTACAAAAATGGTGAGATGACCTGTAAATAACATACCTTAGAAAGCATCATCAAATGAATTTATCCTTCTTTGAATTCCGACCTTATTTTCTTCACATTTCCTCATAAATTAGGCTTAGATATCATTTGGTTACCTCATACACCTATATATATTCAATATGCTCAAGTGTGATGTAAAATGAGAGAGCCTTGCCTCTTATTTATACTCTCCAAGTAACTTCCTTAAAAACATCTTCTAGGTCACTTTGCCCATTTTCCTTATTTTAGGGTTAACCCACTTCTAATTTCTCAATTAAATTTATTATTGAAATGATTTATTTTGTATTCACTTTTAATTATAATAAACTCATCATTCACTTTATTATTTACCTTTTAAAATCTCTTAAACCACTTTGACTACTTTGACCTTTTGGGGCTTCTAGATGACATATGAGGGTCCTCCAACTTCGTAAGGCCATAACTCTCAAACCGTGAGGAGTTGTGTGATGTTCCACATAAAAACATAAATGGAATGACATGTACTATCCACATAGAATAGTATTACTTGAAAATATATCAAAACTCATACCGTAATCCATGAAACAAACTTGGGTCCATTACCCAAACCTGGGTTCTCCAACTTCTCATGGCCATAACTCTCTAACCGTGGGGAAATGGAATGACAAGAACTATCCATATAGGATAGTTTCACTGAAAATTTCACTTACCTTCATCTCATTATTCCACAAATAAGTATGGGTTCTCTAACCATACTTCTAGGATAACTCAATCTGCAAAGCGTCTTCCCGTGAGGGATTTCACCATAAGGGGACCACTTTGGAGTTCATCCATTTGTACTTATTATCATCCATGACAAGAAAATAATGAGTCATCTTTACATCAAACAAACTTGGGTCCATTACCCAAACCTTTGTGCTACTGGAATTCGCTACCCTACTTTCTCCAAGGGTTGACATCAGTCACTATGGGTTGACATCAATATACAATATCACTCTCCAATAGTTGACATCAATGACAACCAACAATCCATACCAACTATCCATCAACCTAAGACAATTGTCTGACAATTTGTGTGAACCCGTGAACCCATGAACCCGTGGTTGGATAAGCTATCCAAAGAACCTAAGTATAGAATGTGGTCGGTCAGACTCATGAATATCAATAGAATGGGACATTTGGGAACCCAACATCTATGAAGAGAATAAAATTTAAGTGATGGTAGAAATGTAGAACATGGAAGTTGAAGTGCAATGTGAAGGCGACGGAAAAGGGAAGGAAAATATCTGAATGAATTGAAGAAAAGTCTAAGTGTTGAGGCAAAATTATGCAGAGGTGAGTGATCAAGAATACAAGTGCGAAAATATGTGGGTACGAAGGTCTGTGAATGTGAAAATGGCTAAGTATAGTAACCAAGAAAGGGAAAAATAAGGAATAAATAGGATGTGGTAAAAGGGGAAAATATAGAAGGGGGAAAGAAAGGGTGTAAAGAGGTGGGAAAATAGAACATGGGAGGAGAAAATGAAAAGAACGAAAGGGTTTCAACATGACATCACTCACAAGTAGGTGAAGTCTCACCTGAGTTATCTATGGGGGCTGCAAGAACCATGTTTCTGCAGTCATGGAGGGATGTGAGGCATTCATAATAACCATTACACTTAGCATTTGTTTATTATACCATATATCATGCGCACATAAACATCAGAACATATAGCATATTCATGTTAACCAAACATACATTATGTGCACGCAATAAATAGAACAATAAACACATCACAACACATCATAACATAGATACACCCACATTTAATGTGGTTCACCCAATATGGGGTATGTCCAAAACGACTAGCTTCTTATATTATTCATACTCATCTCTTACAAAATATGTGCACTACGCTCATACACCATGCCCTAATCATTCTCCTATTTCTCTATCTTTCTCTATCACTCTTTACTCTTACATTCACACATACAATGCACACTTAGCTCTCCTTACTCTCATTCACTCTCTACTAATACTCATTCTAAGTTACTTCACTTTATAAGCTACTTCTCTATACCAACCCTTACATATTTATACTATTAAATTAGGGCTTAGCCCGCTTCTAATGGAAAAAAATGCCCAACGACTTCTAACTGTCTTCCTTCCTTTGTGTGCGTTGGTCCCGAAAATGCGCCAACTTCCTTTCCTTCTTCTTTGTGTGCTGCATAGTTCCCAAAAATACTCCCAAAAATCCATGTCCCAACAGGCTCCCAACACTCACCTGTGGCTCATATCGAGCCACTTAGGCCTTTTGTTGTGCTCCCTTCAATGTTGCAACAAGCTTCTCAAAAGTCTCGTTTGTAGTTGTGATCTTCTCCTTTTCTTGTACTTCCTATGCCACAATCTCATCCGTCGTCTCTGTGGTAATAGGGGTCTTCAACTTTTTTTCACTATCTTGAGCTGCTTGTTTTACTATGCCTTGCGTTGCTGCAAGTTCTTATGTTACCCTTAATGCTTCCTCCTATAGTGGCTCAAGATTCTACACAAGATTATATTGTTCCTCTCTAATTTGGTTTATCTCTTGGTTCAACTGCCTATTCTCAATGATTGCAGTCATCTACTTTGTTAGTGGTAGAGTGTTCATTGTATCTTTGATCTTTTGCGCCTTCTCCTACGTAGTCTGTAACCTTTGTTCCAATGCTTGTAATTTTTCATTCTTTGGAAACTTAGTCCATACTTGTGCGGTTTCTTCATAAATATTTGCACATTCATTCAAGCTTCTAATGTTCTCCAAGTTGGTCATTGTTGTCTTCTCCCTCTTCTCTCTTTTTTCTAGTGGAGTACTTAGGATAGTGTGAGCTTCCAAGTCAATAATCTTCGCGCGAAATCCATGAATAGCTTCACTGATCTTCGTCACTTGCTCTTCCAATGGGGAATTTTCTTCCATGTATACTTATGGCATGTTTTTGTATACTTCCTGTACTTCTTGGTGCAACCTCGCTTGTCTCTACACAACCTTGCTTGTCTCTACACAACCTCGTCCCATTCTTGCACTAGTTTTTTGTATTCCGCGTGTAGTGCTGCATTGTCCTCATTCACTTTGGACAACTCCATAGAAGTCGACTCTGCACACAAATGAATTTATTTCATGACACTTATTTGCAATATATGTAACATGTAGAAAGATATCCATGACAACACTAAGTCAATATGACTTAATGCTTATGCTTTCTCCTGCATCTCTGTCGTGGGGAACTCTATCACCCCTGCTGATATCTTCATTATCCGTCATTCTGCTGATATTGTCAATTGTGACTCTGTAGTATTTTATGTACTCTCATTATTTTCCTCTTCTTTCATTTGGACTGGTGCTATCTGGGTTGACTCCAAAATATGACGTAGTGTGGCTATCTTCTCCTTCACATTCGAGTGCATCTCTTCCAATTTCTGTGTAGCTCACATAAATGCTTCTTATGTTACTTCCTTCGCTTGATCTATGATTTTCTCCAAGTCATCCTAAGTAAAGGATTGGATCATTACTTGCTTGAAGGATTTCCTTTTCTTATGTTTGTGCACTGAGTTCTCCTTCGAATGTTCTTTTCTCTTTTCTCCAATGGGCAGTGTTGTTTTTTGTGTGTCATCTTTACCATTTCCTTGTTCTCCTTGTTCATGTTCTTCTTTTTCTTGATCATTTTCTCGTTCTTGTGTGTCCTTATCTGGTTCTTGTGTATCCTTTTGCGTTTTTTCTATTTCTAGCATTTACCGCTCAACTTCCCAGTCATTTACAATCTGGATGATTTCTTGTTCTATCGACATGTAGTGAGTCAAAAACCACTGTTGGTCTAGATCCGCATTTGATTTAATATACGTATGGTGTGGTCCTGCCTTGAATCACACAATATATTTATATGCTTCCATTATCTGCGGTTGAATACATGGTGTGTCCTCAATGCATTGTCAAATTGTCTCCTTATAGACATATAAGGTGATATTATTGTCCATCTATCTATTCTTGTGTGTGGTATGCCATAACAAAACATACCTTGTTTCCAAGTATAGTTTCTGCATACCCTCCAAGAACTGCATCTCTTCTGGCTCCCTCCATGCAACCAATGTTATCAAAATTAATAACTAGGCATAATGGAACTCCGCTCCTTTCTCCTGTGCCTCCCTGCAGTCGGTTAAAAATGGATTCATGAGAAATGTTGCCCAATTCATCATCACTCTTGTTGTGAACTTCTTTGCTCCTACTATAACTCTTGTGACATTTCATAAGTAATTTACAAGCCAAAACCTATGTCACAAATATTACATTATCTCCATTGATGCTTGCGTCGTCTAGTCTACATGCTCTTATGAATGTGCCATATTTTTCCTTCATTATTTATGCTAAGGATTTTCCCTGTGTCTTTTCTGTGAACAATGGTAGAGGGTCTTCCCCTGCTGATGGAAATATTGTAATCCACACAATAAATTGTGTGTCAATCGACATTTACCTATCCAACCATAGAAATCCTCTGTGGACACAACTTAACAATAAATTGATGCAGATGTCGATCTCTGCGCTTCTACCAAAATGTGGGATCTCCAAAAAATTCAATATTATTTTTCTTTGTAGTCCTATAGCCCATTATTGTCACTCGACTGTGATTATAAGGGAATTAGGTTTGAATGACGTGCACAGATAATTCTATGGTGCTAGCTTTGAAAATTCTTCAAATCTGCCAGGTTGTGGTCTGAAAACCTTAGGCTTCCTACAATGTCCAACATATCTCCTTCAACAGTGACCCTAGGTGGAATCACTGGTGTAAGAAGGTCATACTTCACCTCTTTCTGTAGTATGAATTTCTTGGCTGTAGGCTTTCTAGGTGGCACATACACTATGGGAAAGTTTGTCATTCTTGGATCTGTTGCTTCCACCCTTGGGATTTCTTCCTGCATCGATGTTGTTGTTTTCTTACCGCGCGACTTCTCCATTCATGATGTGGATGCTTCTGCGTTTGGTGGTGCCATATCTCTTTGTAATTCAATTTGATCTATAAATTACTCATATATGTGCTTTATAATCTCTGGGTCCTCTCTGGCTCTATCTTCTTTGCAAATGTTTATGCAATAATAAACCTTTCTAATTACCCTTCGTCTGCTTTTATAGCTTGCTTCCAACTTCTTCCTACCTATTTGCACCCAAATTCCCAGTCCCATCCGATTGTATTCACATTCAATCCCTTCCATATTTTTCATTAAATTCGTATATTTCGACGGATCATGGTCTCTATTTTCCAACCTGCCAATATTGTCGCCATTTATTTTCATTTGTGACTACGCGTTCTCGTCATCTTGACATGATGTTTTCTCTTTAATGCCTTTTCCATCTTCTGTGTAGGTATTTATCCTGGTTTTTCGATTTGCCTTTCTAGATGCAATTCCATTCTCCTTCCTTTCTACGAAATTTTCTTATTCAACTTTGATTTTTTGAACAATGCTCGACTTAGAACTTCAATTCTCTTGTCTCTTCAAATGTTTATTGTTTCTTTCCTCATTCTCTTTTATTGTTTTTTTTTTCTCTATAATACAATATAATACAAATACTAGGGTACACATACTCCATGCTCAGTCTTGTGCATGGAAGAAAAACTATCCCTATAAAGTTTCAGCTGAATACCATTTACGAGCCCTTCCATGGTTTCCCCATTCAATTTCTCCAATTGAACAACACTTGCTTCTATCACAAATATTATCACATACAGACCCAACCAGTGCATTAGGAACTTTCCAGGGTGTTGTAAAAATCTGTTTTCATCGAACAAAACTAAGTCTCCCATCTAGAACTTCTTTTGTTTAATTTTTCTTTCATGCCATGCCTTTTCACACACTTTCTGCACTTTGTTGGACAATTGGTTTAGATTGATAGACAATTGGTTTGGATATTTGGTTGTCATTGATGTCAACCCTTGGGGTATGATATTGTAGATTGATGTCAACCCTTAGAGATTGATGTTAACCCTTGGGTATGTCTGGTAGAACATTCATGTATCCCTAGAGGTGTGGTTAAGGAACCCATGTTTATCTAAGGAACAATGTAATGAAGATCAATGAAATTGCAGGAGTGACTATCATAGATGGATAGTACAGGTCATGTTGTTTCCGGTGATATGTGTTGCATCACATAGTTCCTCACGGTTGAGGAGATATGGCTTAGTGAAGTTGTAGATCCCTCATGAGTTATCTAGAAGCCCCTAGAAGGTCAAAGAAATCAAATTATTCTAGAAGCTCCTAGAAGAAGTTTACTAGTCAAAGTGGTTGTAACTAAGACTTAATCATGGGTTAAGTTGTTGAAATAAGAAAATAATTAAAAATAAATTAGTTGCAACAAGAAGTGGTGAGTTTACTATTTGTGGATAAAGTGGTTGCAAGTGGGTTAGCCCTAAAAGAAGGAAGTTGTGTAAAACAATTAGAAGATAACCCCTAAAGGAAGCTACTTGCAAAGTATAAATAAGAGAACACGGGTCTCTTATTAGCACCTATTGAGCACATTGAATATATATTATTGTGAAAGGTTTATTGAAGGTACTCATTGATACATCCAAAGTTGCGCAAGTATGAGGAAGTGAAGGTAGAGTGATGACAAAGTTTCGTGGCCACAGTGGAGTGAAAAAAGATCACAAAAAAGCCTAGTTAGGGTCATCCTCGTGGTTCACCCAGTGGACGTCCCACGAGGCACCCCCGTGGGTTGAGTAGAGCTTGTCACGCGAGACCCTGCTTGACACCTTGCCTGTATCATGCGAGGAACTACCAGAATTTAGGTTTGAGGCATGGTTCAGGTTGCAGAGGCTGAGCAAAGGTTACTGGAAGTGTGACAATGTTTAGGTACAACATATCAAGCTACATGATAAAAAATGTATGTTACATGATTGGATATTTGTGATAGCTTGAGGTATGGTCATATGAGGTTGAGTAGATTCCCTTGGGATATAATTGGATGAATGATATATGTTGCATAAGGTAGATATACAAATGTACAATGCTGGTATACTTGTTTTTTTTTTTATCATTGTCACACTTTGTTGGGATATATTTGAGGTATTTTCTTGTATATGGATGAGGTATGGTCATGTGAGTTTGGGAATTTTCCTAGAGGTACTATTGTTGTATAGTACTTGTTTTAGTGTCTGGTTATGAGACAAATCTAGTGAAGTACATTGTTGGTTTACTTAGTTTAATTTAATGACATATCTTGTAGTGCATTGTGAGAGGCATTGGTGAGTGGTTTTGGTATATGATTGGCTTATGAGTGGTACATGTTTGAGGCTTTTTGGTTAAGGTGCATTGCTTAATTTCTTGGTACAGTTTGAGGTTGCATTACAGTGAGGGTTTGATGCATTATTGATGTAAGGGTTTATGGTATTTGGTTCTTGGAGAGTATGGTGTATTTCTAGATGTCTCTTGTTGGTTATCTTGGTGTATGTTCTTGGTATATGGTTGAGAGTTTTCTTGGTGATTTATCTTGGTGAGTAGATATGATTTGGTTGATGAGATTGATGCGATAGGTTGTTGTGACAGGCTATTTGTACAGGTTTGGTGCATGGTTGATGCACTTGTTGTTGGTACAGGTTGAGGTATAGGTTGATGCATGGTTAATGGTTGTTGGTAAAGGTTGTGATAGAGTGTTGGTACAGGTTGATGGTGACATAGTGACAGTGGAAGTGGTTGATTTAGTGACAGTGACAGGTTGTCTACATTTGGCATTTATATTTTAGGGCGGTTGGATGGGGCAATGAAAGGGGGTTGTAGCCTCCTTCTGGTTGGTGCCAGAGAATCAGGGAGTTGGATATTCCTTTAGGTTGGAGCCTAAGAATTATGTGGTTGTAGCCACCTTCTAGTTGGAGTCAGAGAACTTAGGGGGTTGGAGCTTCCTTCTGGTTGGAGCCAGAGAATTAGGGAGTTGGAGCTTCCTTCAGGTTGGAGCCTAAGAAACTAGGGGGTTGGAGCCTCCTTCTGGTTGGAGCCAGAGAATTGGAAGTTCGTGCTTCCTTGAATGTAATTCTTTGACATATAAGAAAATCATTCTGTGGCTTTCTCTTGCATTGGGTTTCCATGTAAATATTGGTGTACTTTGTATTGTGTGGATATGTTTATTATTGTTTATTATGCATAAATGGATGTTATTGTTTATGATACAATAATATATTGATGATGAATTGATGAACATGGTTGAATAAGTTAAAGGACTATAAACTGTGGTTAAAAGTTATAAATTGCTCATTGTTGATTCACCCCCCCTCTCAGTAATCCAACATATTTGCTGATGAGATCCTACGAAAAAACAATCTTCCTCCAGTTCCACTAACTCTGACAATATTTTCTCTACTGCACTAGAATCTATAATCTTTGTTAGCAAGAAAATGCATAGACTCAACACAATGAACTCCATGGGAATAACTACTTCCTGGCCATATATTAATCAAAATGGTGTCTGTCCTATGAACTTCTTACATGTGGTCCTATATGCCCATAATTTTGCAGGAATCCTAAAGTCCCAACCATCTCGATTTACATTACATATCTTCGTCAGCGCATGCTCTTGGATCTTGTTAAATGTTTCCACTGTTCCATTTTCCTGGGGATGATAAGGTGCTCTCTTCTGGTGATGAATATGAAATTATTCTGTCAAAGTAGAAATGTTCTATTAAAAAAATGGGTTCCCTAATCAATCATAAGGATTCTTAGACATACAAACCTCATAGCAACATTCTCAAAGAGAAACCACACAACATTCTCTGCGCTGCAATCTATGCCATGTTCTGCTTTGACCCATCGGGTCAAATAACATGTCAAAGTGATTATATATATTTCTAATAAACTTTTTGCGGGTGGCTTGATTAGTCCAATGAAATCAACTTCCCATTTAATAAAATCCTGCAACGTCACTTATGGTACTAAAGAAACCTCATCTCTTCTGGATGGCTTTCCAACTCTCTAACAGACATCATAGGTCTTCCATAACTCCTTAGCATCATTATGAAGGGTGGGACACCAATTTCCCATGCATAAAATATTCTGGGCCATTGATTTTCCTACATAGTGGCCTCCCACGACTCCTTCATGTGCCTCTGATAATATCACAGGTATTCCATGATCCAATACACATCGCTGAAGAATACTGTATGCACCTAACTTATAAAAATTCCCAGCTATAAGTTGATAATCTGTTGCCTTTACTACTAACTGTTTCTTCTTTGCAGTTGTAAGGTTGGGTTGGGCTAATCTTGTGCTCAGGAACTGGACAATATCTACGAAGTAGTCATCGACCATTTGTACTACGAACAAGTGCATTTCTGGTACACTGTCATCCAAATTTCTTGCATCTTCCCATGTTAGTATGCACGACAAATTATCAAGTCCTAATTTCAATTTCCCTAGTTTCAAAATCACTTCAAAGTCATACTCCTAAAATAGTAATATCCATCTACATATATTCCCCCCAAACACTGGCTTATTGATTAAGTATCTCAATGTAGAATGATCCGTATACATCTTAAAATGTGATCCTAGAAGATAGTGTCTAAACTTTTGCAGTGCATAGACCATTGCCAGTCCTTCATGCTCTATAGTAGTGTAACTCTGTTCGATAGTTGAAAAATGTTTGCTGGAAAATGCAATGGGACAATCCAAACCTCCTTCCCCTAGCTGAGCTAGAAATGCACCTAACGCTATCGAGGATGCATCTACATGGACATGGAATTCCTTATTCCAATATGGAAATATTAAAATCGACGTGGTAACCAATTTATTCTTCAAGGTATCTAAACTTTACTAACCTTCTTCATTCCATTGAAACTTAACCTCCTTCTTCAACAATTTTTCCAGTGGTGTTGTGATCTACAGGTATCCCCTAATAAAAAATTTGTATTATCTCTTATGACAAAATGTTTCTTGTATTTGTTGTAGTGACGTAGGTGGTGGAAAATCAACAATAACAACAATATTCACAGGATCAACCAAAAGTCCTTGTTTACATACTACATGACCCAACAAGATTCCAAACTGTGCGCATAAAATGCACTTCTTCAAGTTCAAATAAATATGGAACTGTTTACATCTATCCAACATCAAGCGCAGAGTTTCAACATGGTATTTTAACAAACTGAACATTATCCAATCATCCAAATATACTTCTAGAAACTTATGAATAAACTTGTTGCCCCTTGACCAAGTTTTGAGGAAACACTTGGTCATATTTGACCGTTTTTGGAACTTCGACAACTTGTCAAAGATGGAGTGCAATGTGAAGCGGAGATCGTGGAAGCTATACCCCTTTCTTGGGTCCTTTTTGGGTTTTTGGGGATAATGTAATGGGTATGGGATGTCGGCCCATGGGTTTACCCATGTTTAGGCCTATTTTGTAAAGTATAAATAAGTAGCTAGGCAATGTAAGAGAAGGGGATAAGATAAGTGCTAGTAAAGGCTTTGTGTATACTGTGTGACCGAATTGCAGAGCTGAGTGCAAGTGTTGTAAGTGCTGAGTGCACGGATTGTAAGAAGGCTTTGTGCTAGATCTACTCAGGGAAGGAGGATCTGGCGAGGTGCGCACAGATCTCCTTTCTTATGCAGAGTAAAAGTTTGAGCTCTGTGCTGTAATCAGATTGACCAAAGCTAATAAAGAAGAAGAATACTTTGTGGATGTAGCCCCAGGGTGGGGGTGAACCACGGTAAACCTGTGTGTTGTGCTTGGTGCCTCGACCTAATGCATTTTTCTCTTTCCATGTGTTGTGCTTTGATATGATTATGCTATCTGTTTTTCTATGATATACTTAGATAGATCTACTTTTCTTTGTGATTCTTAGATGTATGGATGTAGATCTTGTTATAACCCTATAATTCATAGGATCATCTGTTGACTGGAAAATTTTCACTTTGGATGTATTTTGGCTTGCAAATAATATTTCATTTCTGCAAATTATTTTCAAGGAAAGGAAAAGAAAAGAAAATTCATGATTGTTGATGCTGAGTGGTATTTCCTAACCCCATGGAGACAAAAGCAAGGGAAGCAGCGCACAAAACCCACAAAAAGCACTAAGCCTAAGTTTTTTCTTCATTCGCGCGTGGAGAATAAAGAACGCGCTTAGATCAACGGTCGATCTAGCGGTGCATAGATCAATGATTGACAGTGGATTCCAGACCC
>JZKD02S1705131.1:116382-128943 GCA_000966675.3 Picea glauca
GGTATTGGGAGGGACACTTGTCACCTCCAGGTGATTTCGGAGCCCCCCCTCCCAATACCACTTACCACCTCAAGGGGGGGTCTGGAATACCACTTACCTCTCCAAAACCTCCCTCCCCCATTTTCACAAAACCGTTGTTTTTCTAGTTTTGACCAGACTTCTTCCGAAGCGGATTATGGGAAAATGAAAACAAATTTTTAAAAATTGAGAGAGGTTTGTCTCCGTAAAGGGATGAAGAACAAAAAATTCTCTCAATTTTTTCATAGGTTCCATGAGCAGGGAGAATCGAAGCCATCTTTGTGACCCTTTTTTCAGTTTTTCATTTTTCTGTTACAGTCCTGATTTTGCGGGAGCTAATACGGCGAGCGAGAGGCGAATTTGGAGAAATCGAAGGAGGTTTTTGTCCAAAAAATTACCATATACAATAAAATACTTCATGTTTTTCCCATGTGTCATCATTTAAGAGAAAAAAATGTCTGTGCGGACCCCTTTTTTGTAGAAATTCGGCCCGTCTTTCATGGCAGACAGTTCAGGATTTTTGGGGATTTGTTGCTATTTTTGGCCGAGGCGGTTGAATCCGACTTCAAAAAACTTGTTGGGGGATCTCTCCTATTTATTTATGTGAGTTTAATGTAAAAGGGTTGATGATTGAGCTCGGGATTCATGCCCCAGAGGGGTTACGTTGTAATTTTCTTGATGACTTTCCAGAAATAAAAATTGTAGCTGCAGGATTCTTGTGTTAGACTCCCTGGTGATGTTTTTCTCTGAGTAACTGTTTTCTTGCTCTTTTAATCCATTTGATGTTTTCCCTGATCCAATCATTTAAAGAAATATTATGAACGTAACTTGTTTTTTGCACTATGCTTCTAGTCTTTTAATGGTCTGCATGTTTTCGTTTGAAGTTGAGCATAGGAATTCTTATCTGTTCCTCTGCTTGGTGGATTTTACCTTATTTTCCTCTCCTCCACTTTCATTTAATTCAATTTAATTCAGTATTCTTTCTATCCTGCCCTATGGTGACAATATTTACATCTGAGATATATTCATTTTCAGAAAGGTAGACCCCACGGCCCAATGAAAATTTGAGTTTTTAATCTCTGAAACATACCAAATCCATAAACAAACCCATGTTCTACATAACTAGCCTAATTTCTATTCAAACAAATCTATATCAAATAGAGAGATCCCTCTTTGAGTCTCAGAGGGCTAGATCCAAGACTCGAAGTGGTTTTGATGTTGCCTCTGTGACTTCCTCCTCAGCCTTGGGCAAATTACAGAGTGATAACAGATCTGACATATATGAAAGTGCTAAGTGCTAGATCTATTTTGTTTTTGCTAAGTGATAACTTAACCTAGATCTAAGTGAATTTTGTGGTGCTCTGCGCCATCTGTAGAGTGCCATGAGGGTTAAATACTGATGAATGATCTATGCTAAAGTGTTTGCTAAGTGTTAGAATCACAGATTTGTGTCCCAGCTAAGGTTGCAGACACTTGAGTCTTGCAACCACCCTGCCTCTACCTTGGGTGAGACTTCATCTGCTTCGTAGGTGTTACCAAAAGGGCCGGTAGTTAGGGTTTTTTTGGTGCGCTGTTGAAGCGTTGAACCCTGGGTTTGCCCCTGTGCCAACAAATGGTTTCGTTGCCGAGACCTGAAACTGTGATTGTTGGGAATTGAGGAAGAAGAAGATTTGTGCAGAAAGTCCATCTTGAAATTGTAAAATCTCTGTGCATGGACCTGTGCCCTAGTGCGCAGTGATCCACTTGATCCGAAAAGATCTGTGCTGAAGAAGGAAGGACAAATCTAAAGAAAATAAGTCAGATCTGAACGCTTTGTTCTCTAAGAAAGGTTAAAGTGGAAGTTTCTAAGTCAGATCTACAGAAAGAGGTAAGATGTGTAAGCTCTGTGCTCTGATAAAGGTAAGAATAGTTAAAAGTTCTTAGATTTAGAAGATTTGTAATCTATAGAAGTAAAAGAAGTGAATTTTTTGTTTCTAAGGTATGGATTTAGGTATGCTTGATAGATTTTTTCCTAGCTTGAAAACTAGGGAATTGTTAGATGAAATAACATTTGATATGAATAGATCTGATAAGAATAATGAAAGATATGTTATACCTATGCATAGAAAGAATTTTTGGACTAACCAATGGATGTAGGATCCTAGAAAGAAATTTTTGCAGGATAGCCATTATGATCCTAGCGTGCAGTACAAGAAAAGTTGGGGATCATGGAAGAGAAAGAGAGGATTAACTCTTTGTTACAGTTGCAGAAGACCATGACATCTTGCTAAGGAATGCCCTGGGAGAAACCCTAGTTGCCTCTGTTGTAAGGCTATGGAGCATGAAGTACTAGATTTCCCTAGAATGATTACTAGACTAGAAAAGATGAATATGGAGCAGGGTCAAGAGAGTAAGATTATAGAAGAACCCCAGAAGGAATCAGAGATTATGTTACTGAAAATGAAAGAAACCTTAGATGAACATAAAGATGCCAGTTTGTCAGAGATCTTCAAAGGAAAGGAGAAAATCAAAGTAAGAATAAGAGACTTCGACATCAACTGTGCTCTAGATGAGGGAACACAGATGAAAATTATGATAGAAAGTACTTGGGAAACCCTAGGAAGGCCTACTATAGTTCCTTCACTAGGAAGAATAGGGTTGTTTAAAGGAAAAATGGTAACCCTATGTGGCAGAATTACCCAGATAACTATGAGTATCCATGGAGCTTCGACAGATGAAGAGTTTCAAGTCATTAGATTTATTGAGGACCATGCCCCATTTCAAGATTTGTTAGGAAAGATCTGGATTGAAAAAGACCAGATCCAGAGAAAAGAAGAAAAGGAATCCCTAAAATAGAAGAAGCAATAACTCATGGAATTTATGACTAGAAGGATCACCTACTTGATGGAAGAACAAGAAAACAGATCTCATCTATTGAACACCAGGGGCCTGGATGTCGAAGCTATAAGAGCGTTAGAGGAACCACATAAGACTAAATTACCTAATCCATATGATGAAGGAGTATTACCCTTGGATCTGAAGAAAGGACCTCAGCAGCGCGAAGTGACTATGTCGAGAGAAGATAAGACTCAGAATGGAAAAAGAATGACTGAGATGAAGCTCACTAGGAAGAAGGCTAGGAAGCTAAGTAAGAAGAGACCCAAGATCGAAAAGTTACAGAAGGTTCTAGAGGAAACTTCGTAGTAGGAAAAAATCACAAGAATTGAGCTTCGCCGAGATATCAGAACAACGACATCTGGCACTTTTCCATGGCACAACAATATAGCCGTTGGACCGATATACCTGTTCGACTTACTTCCTGAATGAACACAAAATTATTAAAGGATCACCACCAGACCATTGGACCGCGCCATAATTTATGGATCAACGTTCACGAAAGCTTCATACCCATTGCAACCAGACTGCTGATGAATTTCCTATTTAGCTCATCATGCCATGCACGAAGAACACTTTTTCCAATTGAAAACTCGAAGCCTGCAGAACTCATAATTGTATACAGTGATCATTGAAAGCAGATCGTTCACCCTAGTGCAGTGTTTTGAGATCATCGTGACCCCGCTTATCTTTCCCGAGTGTGTATGTCCAATGAGCTCACTGTGCTTGAGGAATCTATCACATAAGTCCTTCTCGATTTAATGACTGAGAGAGTCATATCAGAAAGAAGAATGTCCATAGGAGTCCAAGCCTCATCAATGAGAGGATTGCAAGCCTCCCTGTCGACCGCTCAAGCTGGAACATCTCGAGCCGACACAGAGAGGAGAAATCAGCATAAGGATGACATAGCCAATGCAAAGTTAGTGCCATCCATTCTACCAGCTTACATACCCCCTCTGAGCGATGAGATTAATAGGGACAATATCCCTATATATTTTGAATATACCCTAGTAATTGCATATTTACCGAAGGGAGTACGCACCTACCGTGTAGATCAAGACAAGTTTACAGCGTTGAATTTTTGCGACTTCAACCTGGGGGACCGTAAATTTTATAGCATGATTTCCTTGTATAAGTACTTGACGCAAACTAAGGGAAAGAACTCTAAGCTCCTCCCCCAACAATGGACGATGAACCTCGCGTAGTCTACTTTGCTAAATGTTATGAAAATACTGCACTTCGACAGACACCAGGAGGCGAATGCTTGTGTAAAGTTACTACTAGCAAGTTACCATGGAGGATACTTGTGGTTAGATCGCTGCATCACTGTTGATCCGGGGTTGATCAATAGGATCACCGAGCTTAGCATGCAGGACCCTGATCCCCATGATTACTATCCTAGAAAGACAACAGACCGCACTCTTGCACAGAAGATAAAAGAGGCCTATGGTGATGTTGAGAAAGGCGCGAGAGGCTGCAAGGTAGCTTCTATTGAAAGTGGCGCAGTGCATATCGCATGCCAACTAATCGCAGGGAAGCTGGTACGTAAGAATGGACCAACACAAGTATCAAGCTTCATAATTGACCTCCCAAGAAAGTGTGCAGAGGGACTACAGATGAATTGGGTGAAGTACCTGGTGAATCAACTGGAAATTGACTGTAGAGAAGCTCAATATCAGGGGCACGAATTCCATTTTAGCTGGCTCCTAATACTGATCGCCTTTGTTGCATGGGAGCTACCATAAGGTGCAACTTTCCCCGACCTTGACCCTTTTGAGCCACTAGCTGCGAAGTTCGGTACCTTGTGGTACTTGAACGACTTGAGCAAGTAATGGAAATCGAATGTTGTTTTCCACGTATATTATAATCAAATGAAAGTAGCCATACGGAGTGAACCTCGCATAACCCCGAACACTTTATAGAGGTTCCAACCTATGATAAAGTTCAGTGCGAGCCGCCATTTTATATACCTAACCCCACGCAATGATGAGCACCAAGAACAACTCCAGTCCTACTACAAGATGATAGAAGAAGACCTGGAAGAGATCACCAAGGAGTGGTCAGTGGACCTCCTTGTTTCAGTAGACCTCACAGAAATTTTAGACATCGACAACCTAGAAGTTGTGTAAGATACACCTGGGCCCAATAGAAAAAATAAGAAAAAGGATATGAAGAAGCCCGAAGAGGTTCAATATATAGATAGCATATCTGTAAGGATGACTTCCATTATTCTAGACGAAGAAGGTGCAGAATCTAAGAAACAACAAGTCGAAGTACCTCCACCCAAGGATGAAGTAGACTCATCCAAGAAAAGTGACTTTTCTACTTTGAAGTCTTCCTCTAGAAAAAAACCAAGAACCCATGTAACTAATATGCGAATTACCCTCACGTTGGATGACTTTGATTTCATTGTTGCAATGATCAATGATGATTCAAAGGAAATAATAGAGAAGCAGGAAGCGAAGAAGGAACAAATGTATAGCCAGATTGAGATTGTGCTCCAAGGAGTACAACATGCACTCCAGTCTAGCCGAGCAATCTCTACTATGTCTCTGCCAGAAGGAACAACAGAAGAAGGAGATGAATTAGTCCAGCTTCGCAAGATTGCTGATACAGTCGAAGTACACCTTCGACGTGCTCAGGAAGAAAAAGTGCAGGACACCCAGGCCCTCAAGAAGGCACATGAAGAAATTATTGAGCAACGTCAAGCATTGCAACAAGAGAAGAATGCTCTCCAAGCAAAATTTGAAGAAGATCAAGAAAAGGTCCAAAAAGATAAAGAGAAGTTGCTCGTGAAGAAGATAAGAATTGAAGAAGCAGTCAATAGAGCATTTCGCTCTATGACCGGCTTAGAGTAGAAGGCCAAAGAGCCCATAGAGCGTCAAGTGATGAAGTTGGTTGAAGTTATTCAACAGCTTCAACAAAGGGTCGTGGAATTAGAGCTTCAGACCATACCACAGACTCTGCAAGAAGTGCACGACCAACGAGAATTGGATGCTCAGAGTGCAGTCGAGAGGATTAGAAAACTTGTTGCAAAATGCAAACAAATAAGTAACAAAAGCATGCAGATATATGAGAAACTATCTGAAGACCCAGAGTTGAAGAAATTGGAGTTCCAACTCTAGGAAGCGAAGCAACACATAGATACAGTACAGACACAACTCAAGCTCCTGTCACCTATTGAGAGGATGAAGAGATCTCGGGAACAACGAACTACCCAACAACTTGTTCTTACCATGCATAACAGAGTGATGGAAGTCACCCAAAAACTCTAGCTGAGCCAGGAGGAGGCCTATATACTGTTTGAAGAAATTGAAGGCCAAGGAACACTACTGGAACAAGTAGTTGTTACAGTTGAGCAACAACTGGAAGGTCCTATCAGTGAAGCAGTTGTTCAGGAGTTCGTTGAGCAGGAAGCAGTAGCACAGAGACAAGTCGAAGAAGCTCAAGCCAAGCTCGAGACCTTTGAGGCAACTTTACCAAGATATAAGTGATTCGGGACGAGTCATAGGTGAATGTTGGGGGCCTGTTGGCCCTTGACCAAGTTTTGAGGAAACTCTTGGTCATATTTGATCATTTTTGGAACTTCGACAACTTGTCAAAGATGGAGCGCAATGTGAAGTAGAGATCGTGGAAGCTAGACCCCTTTCTTGGGTCCTTTTTGGGTTTTTGGGGATAATGTAATGGGTATGGGATGTCGGCCCATGGGTTTACCCATGTTTAGGCCTATTTTGTAAAGTATAAATAAGTAGCTAGGAAATGTAAGAGAAGGGGATAAGCTAAGTGCTAGTAAAGGCTTTGTGTATACTGTGCAACCGACTTGCAAAGCTGAGTGCAAGTGTTGTAAGTGCTGAGTGCACAGATTGTAAGAAGGCTCTGTGCTAGATCTACTCGGGGAAGGAGGATCTCGCGAGGTGCACGCAGATTTCCTATCCTATGCAGAGTACAAGGTTGATCTCTGTGCTGTAATCAGATTGACCAAAGCTAATAAAGAAGAAGAAGACTTTGTGGACATAGCCCTAGGGTGGGGGTGAACCACGGTAAACCTATGTGTTGTGCTCGGTGCCTCGACCTAATGTGTTTGTCTCTTTCCATGTGTTGTGCTTTGATATGATTATGCTATGTGCTTTTCTATGATATACTTAGATAGATCTACTTTGCTTTGTGATTCTTAGATGTATGGATGTAGATCTGACATATATGAAAGTGCTGAGTGCTAGACCTATTTTGCTGTTGATAAGTGCTAAATTAACCTAGATCTAAGTGAATGCTGTGGTGCTCTGCGCCATCTGCGGAGTGCCATGAGGGTTAAATACTGATGAATGATCTATGCTAAAGTTTTTTCTAAGTGTTAGAATCACAGATCTGTGTCCCATCTAAGGTTGCATACACCTGAGTCTTGCGACCACCCTTGCCTCTACCTCGGGTGAGACTTCATCTACTTTGCAGGTGTTGCTGAAAGGGCCAGTAGTTAGGGTTTTGTTGGTGCGTTGTTGAAGTGTTGAACCCTGGGTCTGCTCTGGTGCCAACAAAACTCTTTAAAAGTTGCGACAACAACTCAGGAAAACATTGTTGGTGCATTTTTCAACCCAAAAGGCATGATTGTATATTGATAACATCCCCATTCCGTCACAAATGTTGTCTTATGTTGATCTTCCTGCACAATCTTAATCTATTGATACCTGGAGAATCAATTCGTGAATGAATAGGCTTCTTGTCCTCCTACATTTTCTGAAACTTCATCTATAAATGGAGTAGGAAATGGGTCATGTAAGAAAACATCATTCAATTTCCATAGATCCACACAAATTCTGATTCCACTTGTTTTTTTATCCTTAATCACCATCAGATTGACCCATTCTGACTCTGAGACAGGTTCAATAATCATGGCTTCCAACATCATATATATATTTTTATTTAACCTTCTTCTTATATATTACTGGGTTCAATCGATACAGTCTCTTCTTTATTGGCTTGACATCTGGATTCAAAGGAATCCTCATCTCCCCTAGCTCCCCAACAACCCCTTTCATATATGAGAATGTAGTCCCAAAAAGGTCCTAGTATTCATGTAGTAAATCAACAATCTTCTCAACATTTTTTTCATTCGAGTAATCCCCAATGTTTGCGAACTTGGGATTATCTTTTGTAACAATATACGCTTTTCACATTCTCATTGGATTTCCTTTTAGAAAAATAGGATTGTGGAGCAATAAAATAAAACACATTCAGAAATAAAACACAAAAGATACACAATACAATAGAGACACATATATACGTGGTTCACCCAGTGTGGGATACATCCACAAGAGAAATTTCTAGGTCCTTCCTTTTATTATCCAACAAAATGAAGGGATACAACCTACAACACACCTGTTGTAACTTCCTCTTCTTTTTCTCACAGTCTCCCCTCTCAGAATACAATAATCACACCCATACACAGCCGCAATACAATTCCCTCATAAAAGAGGGTTGTTGTCTAGGGAAAAAAACCCTAAAATAACTTCTACCGTCATATCTGCAACCTTATAATGAACGGTCCAGATTGAATATGAAATTAAAATATTTTACAAGGCAAATTTTCCCAATATTTCACTTCGGGGGCACTGCCCCCAAATTCCCCGCCAAGGGGGGGATACAAAAATTGTCTCCCCCCCCCAGACCCCTATGGTGACAGTTGTGGGGGGGAAAGCCCCCCCAACACCCCCCTAAACCCCCCCATTAGGGAATGGGCTTCAAGTACGACTGAAACAAACCTATGAATTGAGAACATAATCAGGCTCCACAACCAACAATCTCCCACTTGGAGACTAATCACAACAACTCCATTGTTGTTGTACCTGCTGGACTATACTCCACCTTGGACCTAGAAAATTTATCATCTTCACCTTCATTCTTGAAGACCAACTGAAAGTGAGTAGGAACTCAGTTTCTCCCTAGTTACTCACTTTGTTAACTTGTCTGCAGGATTCTGGCTAGTATGTATCTTTTCCAACTTCAAATGTCCATCTTCCAAGACAGATAAGATGAAATGGTACATGATTTTTATATGTTTAGTATTTGAATGGAAGGCTAAGTTCTTTGCAATATTTATGGCACTCTCACTGTCACAGTACAACCTGCTATTCTCTTGCTTCTTTCCCAATTCCTCCATAAACCTTTGTAACCAAATCATTTCTTTACTAGCCTCTATAGAAGAAACATACTCTACTTCTGTTGTTGAAAGTGCAACAACCTTTTGTAGTTTTGAAATACAACTTATTGTTATTCCACCTACAGTAAAAACATACCTTGTGGTGCTCCTCCTACTATATTTATCACCTGCCATATCTGAATCAACACATCCCTATAGAACAATGTTTGAACCTCCAAAACATAATGCATGAGTAGAAGTACCTCTCAAATACTTGAGAATCCACTTTACTACCTCCCAATGTTCTTTACCTGGATTTTTCATATTCCTTCTCATAACTCCCACTGCATGTGCAATATATGGTCTTGTGTAAACCATCGCATACATCAAGCTGCCAACTGTTGATGAATAAGGGACCCTAGACATGTATTCTATCTCCTCCTACGTATTGGGACACATTTCCTTAGTTAAATTGAAATGGTTGGCCAAAGATGTACTAACTAGTTTTTCATTCTTCACTCTAAACCTCTCTAACACCTTCTCTATGTACTCACCCTGAGTCAACGACAATTTGCAATTTTTCTGGTCCCTTATTATTCTCATACCAAGGATTTTCTTTGCAGCACCCAAATTATTCATCGCAAATGAATTAACTAATTTCTTCTTGAGCACCTTTATATCCTTCATATTAGGCCCTGCAACAAGCATGTCATCTACATACAATAGCAAGATAATATAGCTTCCATTTTCTATCCCTTTAAAATAAACACTGTGACTAGAATGACATCTACTATAACCTTGTTTTGTCATAAAACCTTCAAACTTCAAATACCACTACCTTGGAGCTTTCATTAGGCCATAAAATCGCTTCTTCAGCCTGCATACCAAATTTTCCTTCCCTTTGACCTCATACCCCTGTGGCTACTACATATAAATCTCTTCCTCCAAATCCCCATCGAGAAAAGTTGTTTTTACATATAACTGTTCAAAAAGAAAATATTCTACTTCCACAAGACTTAAAATAGTCCTAATTGAAGTCATCTTAACAACAAGAGAAAATATCTCATCAAAATCTATACCTTTTGCTGACGATTAAATTCGCAACGAAGTTTGGCCCGCAAAGTGTTGCTAAAGCCTATTAGTATAAAAGATAAATAATACTAGTAGGTGGGACCCCCTCGTATATTGGAGATCAAGTCTAGTGTTTATTCAATGTTATGTTACTGTTCGACACTAATTTCATGGTTGACGATATCTTGTTTTATTGGATAATGGATCAGGCATATTATACAGGGCTCCCTCGCTGTTCCAAGCTCAAGTTATACCAAAAATTTTCATGGTTATCATTGTTGACTGTTCTTGGATCTATTACTTGTGACACCTGCAACAAACACATGTTAGTAACAACAAATGAAAAGAAACTAAAAGAAGAAATTGTCCTATGCCAATATGCTATACTATATGCATTGAAAAAGATTGTCACAAATCCTAGCTAACATAGGATAGCCATGTGAGTTATTGAGGTTGTGTATAGCATAACTGGTAAGCATTCATGCATAGTAGATATGGTAATATGTGATACGGGTGGCGCTCTTTGAAATTAAAGGTTGTTGGTTCAAGGTGGATGATTTTTTTGATTTAGTAGCTGGCGCATACTAAGAATTGAATGAACTTGAAGTATGTAAGTGATGTGCATTTACTGCAGATCGCCTTTACCCCTACTGTTGGACGCCACCCTAGTCAGGCTATCTTCCAATCATTACTGATGTGGTTATACTCCAATTTCTCAGTAGGGAGGAACCGCTCGTCCAATTCACGTTTTAAGACATTTGGTTACATGTATGTTCTTTTTTTTGGCCCTTCATGAGTCTACTCTAGTTATGCAATGGATATTGGCTCAAGTATATTAGTTGTGCTTTCCTTAAGTATTGAAACTGTGTAAATCGTGATTGTGAATGAAACGTTGATGATTCTCTTTGAAATGATGTTGAATTCATAGCATTACTAGTTATACTGGGGCGTTAGCAGTCACAAGAGATATATGTTATCCTTGCTGGTTTACTTAGAAGATTCTTGTTGGTCTTGGTGGTATTTCTTCACACTTTTGCGTTGCTATATCCAGTCTGTGGGTTTTTATGGGGTTTACTGACTGAAGTGTTCGTGTCATCACACATTGTACATATGGGCAGTTGGTTGTTTTCACCACTAGAGGTCACGAAGTGGGTTTTCCTTTTATTACTCAGTCGGCCCTGTCTTCACCTCTGTGTGGTAGTTGTTGGACCAAAATGCATGAGGGTTATACCCTGCATGTGTTAAATAACATTTTCCATGCTAAATTAAAGCCTCACCTCCTATTATGGCCCCTATCATGGAAATGTTTCCTATCCACAAATGAATTATAACTCTCTTTGTGTGTACACCTTTTGCCTCAAGGTTTTCACCATTACAAGGAGTTGGCTCTATTCCTCCTATGATGGCTACTGAGGAAACCCTTAACCATCCAGTCTGGAGTTTCATAGAGAAGACTGTTAGGCCTGTCAATTTTGTTATGGGTTATTGCGGATTAAATGTGTGGCTGATGACTTTAATTGCAGACTCTCCCAGTTGGTCATATGACAGTCCTGTTGGTTGGAATTTAGTTACCGCCTCTGTGATAATAATGAAAAATCTTGCATTGTTATTGGCACAACTTAGATTACACAATCCCTCTCCTTATGATTAATAACTTAGTATTTCTTAATGGAGAATGCCTTTTCCCCGATTTGATTGGATGCGGGGGTATGCGTAGTTGCCACAACTTGTTAGGTCGATTGATTTTTTACAACAGTGGCCAATTGGTTGGATGATACACAATCACTGGAATTTTTGCACTAAGGATTGTTTGGAGGTTTAGTTGGAATTGGTTACAAATGATTGATGTTTCTCACACCTGTCGCATGGTGTGTATGGTTTTTGCACAATGAAATAACGGTCATGGTAACTATGGTTTTCTTTGGGGCCGAATGATTATGGAATCTGTTGGCTATCAGAAGTCACCCCTGGATTGCTAGCAGGAGCAGAGCCCGACGCCCATCAATTTAATGTCACGATTTGTTTAAAGGGTGATCAAATGGAGGAAAACTCAAACAGCATTGTATCAACTCAGAAACCAGATCAGGCATGCATGAACGAGTGAGGTCTTGATAAACTCCAAACAGTGAGTCGTAGTAAAGGGTGAGCAGGCAGAAGACTTATGCAAGAAGGGTGCAAAGGTCTATAATAAACATCAAGTTTATCAAAGACTGGATCAGAAAGCATTCAAACACAAAGTCCCTTAATGTTCAAACACAGAAAACGAGAGAGTACAAAAATGCCACGACAAATCCTTTATCATAACATAACTGCAACAATCCACGTGAATCATTCACTGTGAACACCCCAACATGAGATGAAACAAAGATGGAAGAAAGAAGAACTGTTTGTTATAAACCAAGAAGTCTCAAACACAGAGGCATAACCAGGAAACCAGAATGTCGCTGAAACTTTACAGTCGGGAG
>JZKD02S1705142.1:13642-27349 GCA_000966675.3 Picea glauca
TCTCTTTTGGAGGGTCTTCTTTGGAGGTTTGTTGTCGCTTCCAACAGTCCTTCTTCAGGTGTCCGGATTTTCCACAAAACCAACACTTGAGCTTGCTCTTTCTGCCTTTTGACTTTGACCGAGAGAAATAACTTTGACCTTGTCCTCTTTCTTTTGGTTTGCCTCTGACCACCAATGCCTCAGATGTAGAGGTTTCTAGATTTGATTTCTTCCTTGTTTCCTCAGATAGTAAAGATCTAACAGTATCATCAAACTCAATAGTTTCTGTTGAACTAAAACTAATAGAGGTAACAAAATGATCCCATGACGTGGGCAAAGAACACAATAATGTAATTGCCTTATCTTTGGATTCAAATTTCACACCCATGCTATTCAACTGGACTAGAAGAGTATTGAAAGTATTTAGATGATCAACAATTTTCATACTTTTCTTCATGCACAAACTATACAATTGTCTTTTCAGAAAGATCTTGTTTGTCAAGGATTTCGTCATGTATAAGCTTTCCAGCTTTGACCACAAACCAATTGATATCTTCTCTGTAACAATGTTGAACAATACATCGTCGGCCAAACACAGGCATATGGCACTCAGTGCTCTCGCATCCATCTCATCCCAATCTTCGTCTGTTATGGACACGGGCTGCTTTGCTTTTCCCAAAAGTGCCTTCACCACGCCTTGTTGCACGAGCAAATCGTGCATCTTAACCTTCCAGATCTCGAAATTGTTCTTGCCATTAAACTTTTCAATTTCAAACTTAGCACTCTACATCTTTTTCATTATAGGAAACATAAAAAGAAACAAACACCACTATTTGTAATATCCAAGGCCCTAAAAAAAAAATATGTGAAGAAATAATCTGGTGTAATTTTCAAAAAAAAAATTACATACATTCACCTTTTATTAAAAAAAAATATTTAATAAAAAAGATCACTCCACCTTATTCCTCCACCCTTCAACATCCTCCATCTTTCCATATTATATTTTAATTCTCAAATATAATAAGACCTTTAATACTTTCCAAAATGTAAAACCTTTAAAACTATCCAAAATGTAAAAGTGTACTTTTTACTTTTGAAAAAATTTCATACGAATCCTTTCATAAAGGGGTCAGCGCTCCTTTGGAGTATGTAGACGTGGACTGAACCAAAAATATTTGTCAGCGCTCTTTTGGAGTATGTAGACGCGGGCTGAACCAAAAATATTTGCCAGCGCTTCTTCAGAGGATATAGGGGTGCGCTCCACCAAAATAATGAGTAGCGCATAAGGTTACTAGACGGTTAGCACTCTCTTTGGTCGGTAAGGTCAGCGTTGGCTTCCTCTCGGTGCTCCCTTTAAAATCCAATGTATTTTATTTAACACAGGGCGCCTCTAAACTTGTTGTCTAGCGCCGGCGCTCCCTTTACAATGGTAGCCAAGCGTCGAACCCTTCAACATAGCGATTTCAACGCGACCTCTTCCAGTGAGCGGCTTTTTCCAGTCTGTGCCCTCCTCAGCTCTGATACCATTTGTTGTTGTTTGCAAAAAGAAGAAACACAAACTAACATAAGACAATCGATACAAATGCAAACAAGGAACACAACAATTTACGTGGTTCACCCAAATGTTGGGCTACGTCCACCAAACATAGGTATCAGTTATCTTATTATTCAGCTAATGGAGATTACAGTAGGATCTCACTCCTCTCTGACACACCAACCTCTACGGGCATACATCAAATTTATAGCAATGTACATTAGAAACTAGCTATTAAATGTAATCTCATTCATATTCTAACTTGATCGCATTGGTTACAACCAACCCCGGTTTATAGGATCTGAAATCCTATTCATGGATGAATTGTTGTAACCGTTTCCAACAATACATACAAATTAAGAAATACATACAAATTAAGATTTAGTAGGTTTGTGTAACAAATTTTGTTATCAAGATATATTTATTATTGACATTATGGTGATGTAACATTATGGTGATGTATAGAATAGTAAAAGAACCTTGCCAACTAAAATTTGTTTTGATATTATATTCTTGAGTTATATTTAATCTTTACTAGTTATACATACAAATTAAGATTTAATGGGTCTGTGTTGGTAACAAATTTTGTTATCAAGATATATTTGTTATTGACATTATGGTGATGTATAGAATAGTAAAAGAACCTTGCCAACAAAAAATTGTTCTGATATTATATTCTTGAGTTGGAAAAGTAGCTAAAGTAGCTATATGTAATTTTGGATATCATAATGTTACTTAGTATATATTAAAATATGACTCAAATAATGACTCTTGATTTAAAACTAATGAATATCTTATGTTAAGAATAATTAAGAATGTTAAGAATAACTAAAAATAGGTGTATTTAAAAGTTGACATTTAATTTTGTGCATTGTCGCATTTGAATTAAGGAATAGATAATAAGTTAAATTGGATATCATAATGTTACTTAGTATATATTAAAATATGATTCAAATAATGACTCTTGATTTTAAATTAGCAAATATCGTATGTTAAGAATAACTAAGAATAACTAAAAATAGGTGTATTTAAAATTTTGACATTTAATTTTGTGCATTGTCACATTTGAATTAAGGAATAGATAATAAATTAAATGTTCTATATTTTTTCTCATTTTAAATGATTATGAGTTTCTACATGATATATATTATATATTGTAAAAATATTTTTGACAGCTAAATGATAATTTAATCTTGATATTAATATTGATTAAAAATATTGTGGAATTGATTATGATAATATTGTTGATATTTGTTATCTTGTATCTGAAACATCTTGCTTAAATAATTGTCTTACTAGACTATTTAGTAACTCTATTTGGCCTATATATATATATATATATATATATATATATATATATATTACATATATGTGCATATTACTACTTGTGTTCGGTAATTTGTGTTGTTATGGATGGGGATGTTACATATGGTATTAGAGCAGGTTTAACCCTGCGACATCGAACTCGTACGCCTTCCACTGTGTTATTTTTAAACGACTAAAGGTGTATAGCTAATACAATTTGATTTGTTCATGACAAGAATCATGGTCAGAGGACGCAAGGTGAGTAGATGACGTGGTGTGAGGGGAAGAGGAACGCTTCTTCCAAGAGAATCCATGTAGGAGGGATCAAATCCACTTGGAGAGGAGCATACTATTGAGTAGGAGGAGGTTGTTGTGGTAGATGTGGTAGGTATGATGAGATCCTTCTAGAGGATGTCAGAGGCATTGATCAACCTCTTGGATTAGGATGAGGGTAGAGAGTCTGTTCCCAATGTGGGTTCACAATGCACTCTAGTAGTTAGTAGTAATAGTAGTATACACAAAGAACTCAAGAAAGTGAAATTTCTCTAGTTTTGGAGTGCCATGAATGGATTAGACGTTGAGGCATGGTTGGAGAACATGGCGATGTGATTTTCACTTCGTGATTACACTTCCAACATGAAGGTTTGCATGATGGTATTTCAACTGAAAGGGAGTGCACATATTTAGTGGAATACACTCTTACCTTAACTGAACATGGCCATTGAAGATGTGTCATGGGAATTGTTTGAGGAACGATTCTGGGAGAGGTACCTTTATGAAGAATTCATTGAACACAATCTTAATTAGTTCAATGCATTATGATAGGGTAGTCACACAGTACTGGAGTATGAGGATAGGTTCATGGAGCTACTAAGATATTCTCCACATCTGAACGTGGAGAAGTTAAAGGTTAACAAGTGTGTGTTCGGCCTCAACTTCAACATCTGTGCGAAGGTGAGGATCTTGATTCCTTAGACATTGCAACCTACTCCCGTAGAAAGTGATACTTTATTGGAATGTTCTTTGTCTTGGAGTTCATTACTGGGTTCTTTGAGATACTCATGGCGCTTGTATTATCACAATAGATTGGAATGGGCTTATCATACTCAACCTGTATATCTGTCAGAGTTTGTTTCATCCAAAGAAACTGTGTACAACATGATGCTACTGCAATATACTTTGCCTCGGTTGTAGATAAAGATATTGATGATTATTTCTTGATTATCCATGATACTAAACACTCACCCAAGTAGAATGTTTCTCCACTGGTACTTCGTTGGTCATCAATACAACCTGCCCAATCTGCATTTGTGTAGGCAATAAGTGATAGATTCTTTCCTTTTGGATACCATAATCCAAACTCTTTTGTTCCTTTGAGATATCTAAAAATCCTCTTCACTCCTAATACATGTGTTTCCTTTGGTGCTTCTTGAAATCGTGCCACCTGTCCAATTGCCTGCATTACATCTGGTCTAGATGTTGTCACATATAGTAGGTTTCCAATCATTGACTTGTATTTCCTCTAATCTCTATACTTCGATTCATCATATTTTCTCAACTTGCAACTGGTTTGCATGTGAGTGATAATTGGTTTGTAGTCTTCCATTCCGAACCTCTTTAGCATTTCTCTGATATACTTGGTTTGAGAAATAAAGATTCCTTGGTTGCTTTTATGTATCTAAAGTCCCGAAAAGAAGGATAGTTCTCCAAGTAATGACATTTCAAATTCATTCTGCATCTCTTTTGCAAACTTCTGGCTTAACCTATCATCATCACTACCAAAAATAATATCATCAACATAAACTTCAAATAATAAAATATTACCTTGACTCACCTTGATGTAGAGGTTGTTGTCCGCACTTCCTTTTTTGAACCCTGTATGCTGCAGATACTTATCCAGTCTAGTGTACCATTCTCTAGGATCCTGTTTTAGACCATACAAGGATTTCTTTAATTTACACACATAATCCGCATTCTTTGACAACTGAAATCCTTCTGGTTGTTCAATGTAGACTTTTCTTCAAGTTCCCCATTCAAAAAAGTTGATTTTACGTCCATCTAATACATTTTAATATTTTTGGAGCATTCATAAGCTAAAAGAAAACAAATTGATTCCATTCTAGCAACTCGGGCAAATGTCTCTTCAAAGTCGATTCCTTCAACATGTGAATATCCTTTACATACCAATCTAGGTTTGTTCCTTGTAACTTGTCCATCTTCATTCAATTTATTCTTGAAGACCCACTTTGTGTCGATCACATTCTTATTCTTTGGTCTTGGAACCAATTCCCAAGTGTCATTTTTCTCTATTTGATCTAATTATTCATCCATGGCCTTATTCCAAAATCCATCCTTGTTGGATTCTTCAAAACAGTTTGGTTCAATTGTATATAAGAGTGCTAGGTGTGTTTGTTCTGGTGAACGGATTCTTCTTCTAGTCTCAACTCCTACATCTTTGTTTCTGATAATCTGATCTGAAGGATGATTCTTCTGTACTCGTTTACTGGGTGTCTTTGGAGACATTTGTTGAACTTTCTCTTCTTCTTCTGTTGGATTCTCTTCATATTCCTCTTCTACTTCTTTATCATCTTCTTCTTCTTCTAAGGGATGTTTCATTGATTCATTTTCTTCCTTTGATTATGGTCTACCTGTTTCATCAATTGTTATGTTGATGCTTTCGACAACTTTGTTTAATATTAGATTGTAACACTTGTATGCTTTCCTTGTACTTGAGTAACCAACAAGTACTCCTTTGTCCACACAAGATTCAAACTTTCCCATTCCACCATATTCTCTTTTGATATATCATTTGTTTCCAAAAACTCTGAAGTGCTTTACATTTGTTGGTCTTCCTTTCCATAGTTTGTAAGGAGTTTTGTCAGTGTTGTTTCTAAGCATTACTCTGTCTTGAATGTGAACTGATGTATGCACTGACTGTGTCCAAAAATATATGTCAATTTCAAATCCATTAACATTGTTCGAGCCAGTTCTTGTACTTTCCTATTATTTCTTTCAACAACTCCATTCTACTGAGGTGTCCTAGCAATGAAAAAATTATTTTTTATTACATTATTGTTGTTGTAGTCCATAAATTTCTTTGAGGTGAAATCTCCTCCATTATCAGATCTCAAGCATTTGATTTTTGAATCCATTTCATTTTCAACCATCTCCTTGTAAATCTTGAAGTTTTGAAAACCTTTTGACTTATTCTTGAGAAAGAAAACTGTAGTCATTCTTGTATAATCATCAACTAATAAATTGAAGTATTTCTCACCTTTTAAGCCCTTTGTTTTAGTTGGTCCAACTAGATCAATATGCACAATTTCCAGTGGTGTTGTCGTTGAATATTCCTTTGATTTAAACCTAATCTTTGTTTTCCTTCCTTGTTGAAAAGGCTTGCATAAAGTGTTGGTTGGTTTCATGATCTGGGGCATTTCTCTGATTGCTTCTCTTTTGCTGACTTTGACAAGGTTATCAAAATGTATGTGACCCATTCTTCTGTGCCATATCCAACTTTCATCTTCCTTTCCTAAAAAACACTTTTCATTTCGAATTCCACTTAACACATATATGTTGCTTGAAGTTCTTGCAATTGTAGCAATCAATTTCCACGAATCTTCTCTTCTTATCTCACACTTTTGTGAATCGAAAGTGACTTTATGACCTTGGTCACACATTTGACTCACACTTAGAAGATTATGTTTCATATCTTCTACTAGTAGAACATTTTCTGCCTTTTCATTTTTGTTCCCAATTCAGACTATGCCTTTTCCAATGATTTTGGTTGAATCATCATTTCCGAAAGAGACTGATCCATCTCTTTCATTTTGTAATGTAAGAAACTTGTCTTTATCACCTGTCATGTGTTTTGAACACCCACTGTCAACATACCAACCACATTTCTTTTGCTTAGCTGTTAGAGAAATTGTGCATTCTTCATTGCTATACTGATCTTGCTTTCTTATCCATGTCCTTTTTTGAGGTTCCTGTCTATGACTATTGTCATTCTGTTGAGTTTATTTAGGAGCGACTGTCATTCTGCACTCTTTGTCCATGTGTCCAAAATTGTTACATTTGTAACATTCCACTTCAGTGCTCAAACATTCAAACCTGTTCTAACTTCTTATCTTTGTTTGACTAGGCCTTTTTGAATAACCCCTTTGTGTGTGACTCTCAAAGTTGTTATTGTTCCTATTGTTAGCTCTTCAATTTACATCTTTATGTCCAAAATTATTACATTCATAACATAAACCAAAAAATATAGTTTGATACCTTGGAGTTGAGGATCTTCTGAAAGGAGGTGCTCTTGTGAATCCTTCTTCTTCTTGAGGCCTATCTGTCGGTTGTTGATTCTGAAATCTGAATCTTCTCAGTGGAGGAGTGTCCCTATAATTTTCCTTGTATATCTTCATATCCCCTTTGATTGTTTCTACATAGATTTTTGGATATGTTTCTTGCTCTGTTTTTTTGGAGCTTGATCCATTTTCTGTCTAATTGTATCCAAGTCCAGTTATGTCAAAATGAGATTTTTAACTGCTGATAATGTCATTCAAAACTTTTGAGCTATTCTGCATATTTTTCTTTTGAATATCCTTTCTTAATGTGACAATCTTTGCTTCCAAGTTTCCAATGATCATGTCCTTTTCTTCTAGATGTTCTTTGAGTGCTTCTTCAATTATTTTATCTTCTTCTATTTGAACCTTCAATTTTGTGATCATTTGTTCTAGTTCTTGAGTGTCTTCTTTCTTGTCTAGTTCTGCTTGTAATTTCTTGTTTTTTCTCTTTTCTCTTCTGATAACTTCTATGGTGCACATTAATTCTTCTCGAAAGTCAACTTCTACTTATTCAATTTATTCTTTGACTTCTTCATATTCTTCTTCGACTTCTTCATATTCTTCTTCGGAGTCTTCTTTTTCAGAGTCTTTTACTGCCATGAATACAACTCTTCCTCTCTCATTGTCACTCACTTCATCTTCATCTAATGATGAGATGTCTTCTTTGGTGCATAATCTTTTCTTGAAAAATTTCTTTGTAGTTCTTTTTCCTTTATATGTGTGTAATCGCGTAATTATAATCATTTATCTTTTTCTTATGAGGAAATTTGTTAGCAAAATTACCAATACCATCACAATTAAAACAAATTAAAGGAAGATTAACTCTATACCTACCATCAATTCCCTTGTTCAGTCTTTTGACGAAGTTGGCTACTTCTTCATCATCTTCCGAGACGTCACTGCTACTGCTATATTCTTCTTGTTCCTTTTTCTTATGCTTTGATCTTTTGGATTATTTGAAGGTTGCTTCTTTTATATCTGGATTTTCCTGTTCAGTTCTCATTTCATATGCTGTGAAGATTCCATGCAGTTCATCCATGCTTATTGAGTTTAGATCTGATATTTCTTTTAGTGATGATATTTTAGGGTTACATCTCATAGGAAGAGATCTTAGTACATTTTGAAAAATTATAGATTCTTCAATTTCTTCTCCCAATCCTATGATTGCATTCAATGTTTCATCGACTCGTAAGCAGTACGCTCCAATATTCTCATCTTCCTTCATTTTTAGTTGTTTGAACTGACCTCTGTAAGTTTGAAGATTTGTTGCTTTGACTTTTGTATCTCCTTCATAAATATTTCGAAGCTTGTACCAAATCTCTTTAGCGGATTTACAATGTGCAACTTTGGTGAATACCGTATCACTGAGACCATTCAAAAGTTAATTTTTGGCTTTGGAATTATTCTCACTGATTTTCACTGCTTTGTCATTTGTTGGTGGAAATGTTGGTGTTGTGTATCCATCTACAATTGACCGACAAACTTGAAATCCCTGTGCCTGTATATATGTATTCATCCTTATGCTCCAAAAATAAAACTTTTTTCCTTAAAACTGTGGCATTCCATTTTTATACAAGTTGGTACTCTCCATGATCTACCTTTCAATGGTTAAACTGATTTCTGAAAAAACTTACTCTGATACCAATTTTTGGATTACTGAATCAGTAATCGCGTAATTATAATCCTTTTTCTCCAAATTATCCAAGTTTTATATCAATGTAGAATTATTATCCAATAATGAGAAATAAGAAATGAACAGTCACACACATACACAGTACACCAGGGTTTTACGTGGAAGCCCAAATCGAGAGAAAACCACATAATTTTTTTTTCTTATATCTCTTGAAGAATTACATTCATTAGAAGCACTAACTTGCTTTGTTTTCCAGCTACAACTGGAAGGAGACTCCAACCCCATATTTTCTCAGGCTACAACTTGAGGGAATCTCCAACTCCTCAATTCTCTGGCTACAACCAGAAGGAGGCTACAATCCCCTATGTTCTCTGGCTACAACTGGAAGGTGGCTACAACCACCTATCATTTCCCCTTCCAACCTCCCTGAAGTAGAAGTAGAATGATGGAACCATTGTCAACCTGTCACTGTGAGATATATTGTTGTACAACTATACCAACCTGTACAACTGACCTGTATCCAATCTGTACAACTGCCTTATAATCAATTTGTACCTGAACTGAATATGCATCTACAAAAATACAACAAGTACGTGACATGTAGTGATACAGCCCGCGTATGTATGTGCCCTATCTGTTATGTAGCCCGCGTATGTATGCACCATATCTGTTATGCAGCATGCATATGCCTTCTGGAACTAGGGTTTCATTTCACTTGAAAACTTTTAAGCCTCTGTAACTTATTTCACATAGATCTGTATCATGTCACTGTATTCAGACTATAATTTTACCATGTGCATGCATTCTCATACATAAAATTTACTCAAGACAAATATGTCTCTCTCTAGTCATGTGCCAAGAAACACAATATGTGCCTCAACAAGAAGTATCAATGATGAATATACCAACACTATATTTCCATAGATCTGACTTATGCAGAATATTCCATGTAGCTGCTAGTCTCTCTAGGAAGAATCTTGAAATCTCCATTTCCATTCCTCATGCATACATCAAAATCCAACTATTCATATAAATAATACATACCTTTTGAACTAATGGATGGATTCAATGTATATGAGCACTTTAGAACTTCATGGGAGCTTGATCTCAAAATCTAGAACCTCTGCATATTCATATTCTCAATTTTCCATGGATTTATCAACATGTACTCACCATATACACAACCAACCTGCGTACATTCTCACCCTATTCAAAAACAGCCCATGTACATGTACACACCCTATACACAAGCATCCTGTGTATGTACGCACCCTATACATAGACAACCCGCGTAGGCCTAAGAAAATAGGGGGTTTTGCATTCGCTATAATTATGAGAATTGCGCCGTCAACCCTTTGTGCTACCTTACACATTCGCCACTTCAGATGTATCCACAAGTATTTACAATAAGATTTACATAATAAAATAGATATACAATATGTACAAGTGTGTGTTTAATGAATGATCTTTGCCTCTTATTTATATCTTTATGTAGCCTTACACTTTCCTTATTTTAGGGCTTATTCATTTAAAATAATTTCTTTTGCGAAGAACTTTGACCCTTGGGGGATTCTATAAGACTTATAAGGGGTTCTCCAACTTCACATGGTCATAACTCTCTAACCATTAGGAGTTATGTGACGTTCCACATACTACTGAAAATGGAATGACAAGAACTATCCATCTAGGATGGTTTCACTGACAAATTCATTGTCCTTCATCTCATTATTCCACAATTAAGCATGGGTTCTCTCACTCCGCAAAGTGTCTTCCCGTGAGGGATTTCACCATAAAGGGACCACTTTGGAGTTCATCCATATTTACTTCTTATCAACCATGACAAGACAATAATGAGTCATCTTTTCATCAAACAAACTTGGGTCCATTACCCAAACCTTTGTTCTACCTAGATTTCTTCAAGAGTTGACATCAATGACAACCAACCTTAATCAACATTTAGATCTCTATCTAACACTATTTCCTTAGGCACACCATGCACACCATGTAGTCTCACAATTTCCTTCATACAAATCTCTACAATATTTTCTTCCTTGTGAGGTGTTTTCACCAATATAAAATGTGCATCCTTTGTGAGCTTGTCCATTGCTAACATGATGGAATCATGTTTCCTTTTATTGATTGGAAACTTGGTGATAAAATATATCACAACCACCTCCCATTTTCCACTTAGGAATGGGCATAGGTTGTAAAAATATCAGTGGATGCCTATGTTTTGTCTTTACTTTATGACATTCCATGCACTTGGATATGTAATTAGCCACATATTTCTTCATTCCAGGGCATAAATATTGGCTTCTTACTACTATAATTGTCTTTTGTTACCTTGGATGACCAACATATAGTACATTTTTCATCTCTTTCAACACCATATTTCTCAATTCCTAGTTGTTAGGAAAATAAATTGTCCTTGAAAAAGAGGATTTCGTCCTCCTCCATTTTGTAGTCTTTAAATTTCAGTGGAACATTTTCCTATTGTAAGCCTTTTGCAACTTGTGCATAATGCTAATATGATGCTATGGCTTCCAAAATTCTACTTTTTAAATTTGAACATTACATACTAATGGTTGTAGCATGAATTTCATGCACCCTCCTGTTGAGTGAATCAAACACTTTATACTCTTTTCCCCCGATATACTTGATTTCAAAGTCATATTCACTGACAAATTCCATCCATATAGTCTATCTAGAATTTATCATTAGTTTCTTAAACAATTGTTTCAGATTATTATTATATGTCTTCAGCTCAAATTTATTTCCCATGAGATAGTGCCTCTACATTTTTAAGGCGTGAAATATGGATGGCAACTCTAAGTCATGAGTATCATAATTAATTTCATTCTCCTTAAGCTTCCTTGACTCATAACATACAACATGCACATTTTTGTGTAAGGAATCCCCAAACCCTTCCTTGCATGCATCCGTGAACACAAAAAATCCTCATCTACATCTACAACCTTTGGAATAGGTGTACTTATCAATAATTCCTTCAAGTGATGGAAACTCTGCTCACACTCAGTAGTAAATTTAAACTTTTTTCACTTCTTTTGTAGTGAGGTGATTGGATGTGCAACCTTGGAGAAACCCTCAATGATTCTCCTATAATATCCCACCAATTCCACAAATGATCTCACTTATAAAACATTCTTTGGTGTTGGAAAATTTTTGATTTCTTCAATCCTCTCAAGTTACATCGCTATGACCTCCTCTCAAACGATGTGGCCCAAATAATGTATTTTCCTTTGATAGAAATTGTACTTTCTTAACTTGACATACAATTGGTGCTCTCTCAACACTAGTAGCACCATCCTAAAATGTTTCTCATTCTCCTCCTCTTGTCCTGGAGTAGATAAGAATATCAACCAATAAAACAATGACGAATTTGTCTAGGTAATATTTGAACACTCCATTCATTAGACACATAAAAGTAGATTCCAATGCATTAAATGTGAATCCAAATAGTACCACCACGAAATCATAATGGCCACACCTTATCCTAAATGTTGTCTCATTGGTGTCTTCTTCTCTAATTCTCACCTAATGGTAACCTAATCTCAGGTCAATCATGGAAAATATCATTATTCCTTTAATTTGATTGAAAAGATCATTTATCCATGGTAGAGGGTACCTGTTCTTTAAAATAACCTTATTCAGTTGTATGAAATCAATACACAACCTCAAATTTTCATTCTTTTTATTCACAAAAAGCACTAGGGAACCCCAAGGTGAGACACTTGAGTGTGTGTACCCCTTCTTCAACAATTATTATAGCTGCAACTAAAACTCCTTCAACTCTCATGTGCTCATTCTATAGGGAGTTTTAGACACTAGGGAAGCTCTATGAATTAAGTTAATAGAGAAGTCAATATGTATTTTCTGTGGAAATCCTAGAAACTCTTTAATTACATCTTCATATTTATTCAAAACTCAATAGTCTTCAAGACTTAGCTCTTTATCCTTTTATGGATCTTCCATATAGGCTACATAAATATGGAATCCTTTCCTAAAAATTATTTTCAGTTGCAATTATGAAATCTCTCTAACATATATAGGTCTGATAATGTCTTTCACCATCCTTGAATTCCATTCCTCATCAAGGCATGTGAAATCCTTGTTGTAGAAATCTAGGAGAACACGGTGCTTGTCAAACCAATACATAAGAATCAAGAAATCTTATGATCCAAGTGGTATTATGTTTAAATATGCCTTAGTGATAACACCATTCATGTTTATTGGGAAATCATTAACGAGTTCATTGATTTTTCTCTTGGTTCCAATGGCTATTTGTACCAACCAAGACTTTTCAGGCCTACATCCCTACAATTTAAACCTTTCAACTATTTGTTTTTCTATATAGCTATGAATATCTATAAAATCAATAAAAATAGCTATGGGATGATTATCAAACCTACCTTCCACCTCAATCATGTGGGATTGGTGTTGTGGTAAATTTCCTTGTACGGATAGGTTAAACCCCCCTTGGATCAAGACACCTCTTTGATCCAATACAAAAGAAAAACAAATGGTCTAATACTTCCCCCTTATACCTATTTCAACAAATAGAATGAGAAGAGAAGGATGGATGACTTACCTTTCTACATTGGTTGTCCTCATTGCTTCAGTATTTGATCTTGATTTCCAAGATCCTGGGTGCAAGAAAAGTCTTACAAGGAACAAAACAAAATCCTCCTTCTTCCACACTATATTGTTAAGAATAAATAGAAATATCTAGGATGAATTAAAAAACAATATACATGGATATAGTGAACACATATGCATGAGAGGAATATGCCAAGTTATGTATTAATGGAAATAAAATAACAGTGAAGAACTTACAATATCAATATCGTTGTTGCAACAACTCCTCCAAGCTCTTATTTCGAGCCCCTTGGATCTCGCAAAAT
>JZKD02S1705142.1:57701-77707 GCA_000966675.3 Picea glauca
AGGGAAAACCCCAATGTGGGGAAACCCAACGAGAGAGAGAAATCTTATTATTTTGCTTCAGGAAAGTTCAGAACAGCATCAATAACACTTTTTCAGCCAAGAGAAATACCTCTTATAGAACAAAGTTGTCCCCCACAAATCTGTCTTGAAAACTGTGCCACAACCCATACAACTATACGGATTTGCTGAAATTCAGCACCTTGAAATTTGTGCCACAACAAGATGTTGTACCTTCTCTTTTGTATGGTCGTCCTCCTTCAGAAAATTCTTCAAGGATGCCTCAAAAATCATGCCCAAGATTGCCTCGATTTTTGAGCCTCAAGAATGTTGTTGTACGGCCTGTACAGATCTATACAGTACGGCCTGTCCCAACAAATAATACTGTCGCAAATCAAAACAGAAAAAGCCTCCTTGGGATTTGTGCCCTATCTCTCTTGGGAATCGTGCCCTTCTTGATGTTCACTTTCCTCTCTCAAGCAATCTCTCAACTTCTCCTCTCGTCTTCTTTGGTGTGTCTTTCTCACATCCCTAAGCATGCATATGTACTTTTCTCTTTTCCCAAGAAACCCTAACTTACATAACCAACTCAATCTAATGGCTATCATATGTCTAATCTGAGGGCTCATATTTAATGCTCCTCATTAATTACAAAATAAGTAATAAATGATCATTAAATACCTTTTGGGTCCCACAACTTAAAAACACTTTAATTTATAAAGTACATTCACTTTATAAAAGAACTTTATTTAAAAAGTCACTTTACAAATAAAACATGTCTGGAAATTATGACTTTATGTCCTTCCCATGACAAAACACAAAAACATGAATGAGGACATCCCTTGTTATATTTCAACACATATTACATTAGTATGATATGACATGACATTGCTCATTTGAAATCAATGATCAATCAGTCAATCCCTTGACATCAATCAATCACTTGACATAAATCCTTTGACATCAATCAATCAAACCTTTGGCATCAATGACAACATGATCCAACAATCTCCCCCTTCGGCATTGATGGCAATACCAAAATTGATGTCAACACCAATCATTGATGTCAAGATGTAGAAAAGGTATGCTCTACATCAATAGTCATCAATCACATCAATGTGACTATCTCTCCCCCTTTGACATCAATGGAAAAGGGTCATTCTCCTCTTGGGGATGCTCCCCTTGCTTGAATTCTCCTTGGGGTTGCTCCCCCTATCTAAATTCCTTTGCTATTCCTCTGAATAATATCTCCCCTTTTGAACAAGGGATATCACTCTTATGTAATGTTGAAGATATATCACTCATGCTCCCTTGTGATTGTTGCTCCCCCTGGAACTATGCCTCTATGCTCTTTCTCCAAATATAGGGTTCTTTCCTCCTAGAATCATGGGAAGAAGAATGACTCCCCCTATGGTTATGTTTCCCCCTATCTTCTCTGCAATATGAAAAATATGCTACCACTACAATATGCTTTTGCTACAAATGTTATTTCTCAACTAGATCATAGAACAACCGCTCTTTCTATGATGATCCTTGGACCTGTCCATGCATCAAAACTCATGCCATACCATGAAACAAAATATATGTCAACAATGAAATAGAGAATCATGAATAAGACATTAACCAGGTACATTATGTACCAAATTGTGTGCCCAAAACCCCTGTACATCAACACCATACAATGTGTCATAAGATATCATCAATGGAGTGTATCAACCATATGCCTCTACCAATATGTCAACCATGTCCTTCAAAACAAGTGTCATATCATCAATGATATACCTCTACCATGAATCAAGTGCCACAACCATCAAATGTTTCATGTACCAAAATATATTCTAATCAAGTAATACCAATGATTTACTTTTATCCAAGTAATCATCATCTAAACATATACCAGCTATGAGTGTACCAAACATGTACATCAACTCACCAGCTACATGTCCCAATATGTAGTCCAACCATATGCCAAATGCATGCACCAAGATATCCAACAAATTTTCTTCCAATAATACATCATAAGATATATCAATGAAACTCAAATATGTACCAGCCATGTACATCAACATATCAGCCTCAACCTCCATACACCACAACAAATAATTAAGCAATCAATATGTACTAGAAGTGTGCCTCAATAGATCAATGAAATTTCTAGCTAACATCATCATGATATATCTCAAAACAAAAAAGTGCCATAACTTCACTGTCATAACCACAATTGTTCTTCAACAGAAAATGCCTCAATCCATACTCATGGGTTAGTGTCATGCATCCAATATAGTCTTTCAATATATATCATCCCCATACATAATCCAATATGTAATCATGAAAACCTGCAACAAACAATGTCAAAATCTGCAACAAATTGTGCCATACCCTGCAACACAGAGTTATACCATCACATCAAGCTACAACCCATGTGCATAGAATTTTTCCTAAGGCTTTACCACATATACACAGGTTGTTGCAAATACATCTCGCATATGTACGCTACCTATTCAAGGTCAGCCTGCATATGTACGCGACTGTTACCACTGTCACCCGCATATGCTTTAGTAGATGACACACTTGAGCTTCCCTTAAGGCTTCCATTATGCTTTGGTTGTTCAATCTTCTTCACCTACTTCTAAAGGTGTCCATGCTTCTTATAACTTGAGCTCTAAGCTTCCATATTTTCAAATATGTCTCCCTTCCTTACTTCATTCCTTCTTCTATTCATTCTATATTAAGTACTCATCATGGACTTTCTTCTTGTGTTCCAACAATCCTAGGATTTGTGGCCAAATCCACTACAAGTGTAGCATCTCATGTTGTGACAATGAACAACAATGTTTTCTACATTATCACATCTCCAAGACCTTATGGTGTTATGAAATCTTCCATTATCTCTCCTTGCATAAGATCTGCATTCCAAAGCTTTGTGACCATATTCATTACATGAATAACATTGACCATGAAAAATACTTTCATACCTTTGCTTTGGTGTCCATCTTCTTTGAGGTGTAAAGGTGGCTTCTTGATGTCTTCCTTTCTTTTTTCTTTTGAAACTTTCCTTGCCTTGTGTAGATGGTTGACTTGCAAGATTTTTTTCATCCTTTGAAAGTAAGGGACTTACCTCATGCTTCTTTGAGGTGTTTTCTTCAGCATGTGTAGCTTCTCTCTTGTATCCAAGACCTGATTTATCATTTGGTGATATTTGACTTTCCAAGAACTCATTTAATATTTGTGAGTTATTCAAGAATTTGTTTGACTTCTCTACTTTCTTTCTAATATCAACAACTTCAGCTTCTAGCTTATGACATGTCTCTTCCTTTTCATTTACTTGATTCTTCAATAGTTCCTCTACCCTTTTGGATTCTTCAATTTGGGTCTTGAGATGGACAATAATTTCAATATTTTTTCTTATCTCATCATCTACCTTCTTATCTTCTTTTTCATTATTTAGTCTTATGATCTCTTCTTTCTTTTCTTCTAATTGAGTCTTATTACTCTCTTCTTGTTCTTTGAGCATTTCCTTTAACTTCAAGATGTGCCTTTGACTCTTCTTAAGAAAATTTTTAGTGTTATCAGAAATCTAGCTATAGTCTATGTAGTAATGATCAGATTTGTATTCATATAGACCCTCTTCAACTTTATTTTGAAGTTCTGATAGTTCTTCTCCTATTCTTTCTATGGGATAACTACCATCAAACTCTACACAAACTATTTCTAGATTTTCTTCTTCACTTGTAGAGAAATATTCAATGTCATCACATTTTGAATTATTACAATCAAGGGTCTTTGAGGATTCTTTACCTTCATTTGAAATATCTTCAAGATCTTCCGTTTTGCTAACATCATCACATGATTCTTTGCCTTCACTTGAAAAGTATTCAAGATATTCCTTTCTGCCAACATCATCACATTTAGAAATAATGCAATCAAGAGTTTTTAGAGATTATTTACCGTTAATGATCTTGATGGGGTGGTCTTCAATATATTCCTTCTTGCTTTGATATGTCTCTTCTATCTTTAGCCATAGATCCTTGGAGGAAGTGCATTTTCCCATTCTCTCTTTGATAGGGCTTGAGAGTCCACTAAGAATTGTCTTGAGAGCTAATGCATCATTCTTCTTTCCTTCCCTTTGAGCTGCAAACTTTTACTTGTTCTTCAATGAAACTGATCTGCCAATGGTTTCCTTCCAAACACCCGCTCTCATTTCCTTCAAGTGCACTCTCATCTCTATTCTCCATGTATAATAATTTTCCTCACCAAGGATTGGAACTTTATCATTCATTTATGTGTCCATAGATCTCTTCCAAGATTGTTAAGGCTTATAGTGAAGGCCTTCTATGATTCCAATTATTGGACATTTTGACTACACTGAGAGGGGGGGTGAACAACGCAGGGATATTTTTCAAAACTTCCCCTTCACAAAAATCCTTATTTAACAATCACCATTAACTCATTACTTATTGTTGTCATTTATAACTAGTTAAATGTGAACACATATCAGCAACATATCATCAATAAATCATCACCACAGGGAACACAAAGAACACAAGATGTATGTACAATTTTCTTTTTATTACGGACTACAATCCTTGGGTTATCAGAAGCAACTGAATAGAGTACAACTCTACAAGAGCACCAGCTCTATAATTCAAGACTCAACTTACATACTCAACATCAACTAAGACAAGGCAACAATCCTCAATAGATATCAATCTGTCAATAGGTACGCAGCCTGTCAGTAGTGCAACATGCATATGTATGCACCCTACCAGTAGTAAAGATTGTGTATGTACACGACCAGTCTCTACTACACCCTGCGTGTCACTTTTAAGTTACTTAGGGTTTTCTCTTCAAGATGAACTCGGATCCTCTACAACCTTCGATCACATTCTCTTTTGTATTTCACTGTCCAATCTGACCCACAACCAATCACAACACATCTAATCTCTCCAACAACTTACTCATGCTCCTCAACCATACAATATGAATGCTACTCAATCATGTATAAGAAATCATTATACTTATAGAAATCATATCAGTACTTAATCATAATATTTTTTCTCACTCCATCAACCAACACAAACCAAATAACAATAGCCATACCAAGAATGCCTTAAGAATTCACCACACAACAAGAAAGAGTATCCATCAAGACGACAATGTAACCATACCATAGTTTCTATGGCAGATCTGAGCCCATAGAATGTAGATCTGGAACTTGATTCAGTCTTTAAAATCCTGGCACCAAATCACACACAATTCTTCATGACTTCATCTACTGTACGGTCTCTATCTTCATTCTTCCCACGTATGTACACGTCTCGACTCATTGCAGCCTGTGTATTCCTCATAAACTAGGGTTTCTAAACTTCTGATACTTTTTCCGTCATGATCTCATACTTACGGAAACTTGATGTGTCCATGAGATCCTCCATACACTCTCTCTCATAATAGATATTCAATACATTCTCAAGAGATACACTTCACAAGATACTCTTGAATCTTATTTATACTCTCCAAGTAGCTTCCTTAGAAGCACCTTCTAGGTCACTTAACCCATTTTACTCATTTTAGGGTTAACCACTTTCCATAATTAGAAATTTCTCCACTTTACCATTTAAATATTCCTCCTTGACTTTGTCACCTCACTTTATCATTTAAATAATCTTCTTTGATTTTGTCACTTCACTTTATTATTTAAATAATCCTCCTTGACTTTGTCACTTCACTTTATCATTTAAATAATAATTTATTATTTGCAAGATCTTTGACTTTTTTGACCTTTTGGGGCTTCAAGCCTACATATGAGGGTACTCCAACTTCGTAAGGCCATAACTCTCAAAACATGAGGAGTTATGTGAAAATCCACATACCAACATAAATGGAATGACAAGAACTATCCATCTAGGATAGTTTCACTAACAAATTCACTAATCTTCATCTCATTATTCCACAATTAAGAATGGGTTTTCCAACCATACTTCTAGGATAAATCATCCGTAAAGCGTCTTACCATGAGGGATTTCACCATAAGGGGACCACTTTGGAGTTTATCCATTTTTACTCCTTATCAACCATGATAAGACAATAATGAATCATCTTTACATAAACCCAACTATGCATTATATACCATGGAAACCACATCGATCCATCTTCATCTTTTCATAATGTATTAATTACAACTCATTGATCCATCTTCATCTATGCATCATATCAATGACAAATCATGACAACTCATTGATCCATATTCATCTATGCATTCACATCAAGGACAATACATATTACATTAGTATGTTATGACAAGACATTGTTCATTTGACATCAATCATCAATCAATCAATCCATTGACATTAGTCAATCACTTGACATCAATCCTTTGACATCAATCAATTAAACCTTTGGCATCAATGACAACATGATCCAACAGATACTTACTCTGAGCAAAGGGCCATAGAGGAATCTGCAATATTTGTGGTTTCTCCTACATGGGATTCATTCCAGGATGCCATTAAATAACATTACTACCCTGTTGGAAGCTATGAGGACTAGTACACCAAATGGACCACCTTGCATCAGGAAAGGGATCAGGAAATACCATAATTCACCAATATTTTCTATACCCTGGGAACCAAATTGGGTATCAAAGACTCTGAGTGATATCTGGTGCTCAAATACCGTGGTTGTTTGCATATATACATTCAAACATAAATACATTTTTTGGACATCGCCTCATTGTGTACGACTTATAGATATGTTTTCAATATCAAGCATAAATTTAAGCAAAAGAGGAAAGAGTTTAGGTATGAAAACTCCTCACAACCGAATCAGGGAAAAGGCAGCCCCAAACCACACATCAAGGGATAGAGAAAATATCACCACTATCAGGACAACTAGTCCAAGATGCAACATAAGAAAGGAAATGAGAAGATGAAGAAGGACACATGAAAATGGTGTGAATGCCATAAAATCCCTTGGAACAACACTTAATAATGTTGCTCCAAGMAGTCACTCATGGCCGAGATGAAGGCTTCCAAGTCAGAGGCTAATTATGACTTTGAATAAAATCCAAAAAGAGGGAAGCATAYTATCGATGTTGAAACCAGTGCCAATGTCGCTACAACAAAATTCTAGTCAAGAGAACCAGAAGAAATAGAGGAAGGGGAACGCCTCTTTCACTCACAAATGTGGGTAAACAGGGCTMCACTTCAGTTAATTGTCGATAGCAGTAGTCAGAAGAACCTGATATTAGCATAGGTCATCAAGTAGTTGGATCTGCTGAYGACACMGCACCTCCAACCCTACACCATCAGTTGGATTCACCAAGAAATATATCTCTGTGCCATCCAATAGTGTCACCTTCCCTATGGCATCAAGCCTTTCAATGACGACGTATTGTGTGATATTTCTCCCCTTGAAGTTTGTGATGTTCTTTTAGGAAAACCATATTTGTGGAAGAGACATGTTGTGTATGATTCTAAACCCCACAGTGTTATTATTACTTTGGGTAGACAATTGTATAGGATAACAGAGGTAGAGCCACCTACCATTATTTATTTAATCTCTACTAATAAATGCAACAAGGTCATTTCACAAAATGGGAAGTTTGTCTTCTTTGTGATCCATTCTCACAGTAAGTAGAAGGTTGTTGCCACATCCATGGACTCTACATAGAGCCTCTCTTTGGAGAAGAAGCGAGTGGATGGGATCATGGAAGAGTACACATACATCTTCTCCTCACCCACCTGGGTATCGACACAATGCTAAGTCAATCATCCAATTGATCTAACCCTCGGTGCACCTCCACCTAATGGACTAGTCTATCATCACTCGCTGATGGAAAATGATGAAATCAAGTGTAAGATCCGAGAGCTTGTTCAAAAGGGGAACAAAATACCTAGCTCCTCCCCTTGTGGAATCCCGATTGTATTGGTGTAGAAGAAGGTCGAGACCTAGCAAATCTTCATTGATTACAGAGCATTAAAAAAAATCATAGTGAGGAACTAGTACCCAATTCCTAGGATTGATGACCTTCTTGACCAACTCAAGGGGGAAACTTTCTTCAGCAAGATTGACCTAAAGTTTGGCTACCACTTGGTTCCCATCAAACCAAATGATGTATGGAAGACAACTTTCAAATCTAAATAAAGTCTCTTTGAATGGCTGGTCATGCCCTTTGTCTTAACAAATTCACCAACCAATTTTATGAGGTTTATGGATGATGTATTGAGACCCTTCACCAACTCCTTTGTGGTGGTATATTTGGATGACATCCTCTTCTTCAACATAACTTGGGAGGAGAACATGTGGCATATTCAACATTTTTTTAGCACTCTCCGACAACACAATCTATATGCCAACTTGGAAAAATTTTCCTTTGGCATGAACAGGGTCCAATACTTGGGCTACATTGTTGATGAGCATGGCGTACATGTTGATCCAGCTAAGATCCAAGTCATCTATGACTGGCCAGCCTCAACCACACTAACCGAGCTTCAGAGCTTCTTGGGACTGGCCAACATCTACCAACAGTTCGTTTTGGGATTCTCCCATATTGCATGGGCCCTCATCCATAGTGAGACACTCTTAGATATTGTCCATAAATACCTCTCCTATGACAAAGAAATGTGTTCCGTTGTATAAGCATATCGTTAATGGAAACATTACATTTTGTGAAAGGAGATGATCATCTACACTGATCACAAGCCTTTGCACTTCATACATACATAGGGGAAGTTGCATAATGACCGCAATCAGAAGTGGTCCACCTACCTACAACAGTTCCATCTCAACATCAAGTGTAAGATAGGGAGCACAAATTGTGTCACTGACTTCTTCAATCGACCTCCCATGGCTTCACTCACCACTGTGCTCCATTCCTGTGGACATAAGGAATCTGAGTGGCCCCAACTCTATCATCAAGATCCAGACTTCACCACCACCTAACAGCTCTTGGGTATAAGTGTGAATGTCACCAATTTTCACATTCAGGATGGATTGTTATGCCATCTGGGCCATCTCTATATTATTTCAAGAGAGAATGCAAAGATGATTTGTGAATCCCACTATACTTGGATGACAGGACATTTTGGCATGGAGAAAGTTGTGGTCATTCTACAAAAACATTTTTATTGGCCAAAACTTCGATAGGAATTCAAAAAGTATATAAGATCTTGCACTACATGTGCCATTGCCAAGCTATCCATCAAGAAGAAAGGCTTATACACCGCTCTTCCTACCCATGAGAATCCCTGGGAATCCATCTCTATGGATTACATCTTTGGCCTTTCATCAACCAAGAAAGGAAATGATTTTGTATTTGTGTTTGTTGTTCGGTTTTTGAAAATGGCCATCCTCATAGTCTACAAGAAGAACAGTCTAAATATCCTAATAGGTAGATACTGCCAAGATCTTCTTCGAATGAGTGTGGGTCCATTTTGGGATACCAAATACCATCATCTACGACCGAGACAACAAGTTCCTCAACACATTTTGGTCGAGTCTATGGTCACTGTTCGAAACCAAGCTCACTAAATCCACTTCTTTCCACCTCCAAATGGACGACCAAACAAAGTTCGTCAATTAGATGATTGTGAACATCCTTCGCATGTACAACCCTAAGAATCCACATACATGGGATGAGAGTCTCCCCTATGTTCAACATAGTTACAACAAGGCTCTCCATAGCTCCACCAACCATAGCCCATTTTAGGTCGGGTTGGGATTCCAACCCTTGGGTCCCGTTGATGTTTCACTACCTCTTGCAACCACACATACAGACTCTTCCCATGTTCATTATGAGACCGACAAAGACACCATATTCATTGAGTGGATTCAACACATCCACCAACAGGTCCATGAGAGTTTACAGAAAGCCAATGCTAAGTACAAGAAGCCTCATGATCAACACAGGGTATCACACCAGTTTCAGGTTGGAGACAAGGTTTGGTTACATTTGCAGAAAGAGAATCTTACAGGGCCCCATCGAAAGATCCTCCCACTTTTCTATGGGCCTTACACTATCACCAAGGTTGTAGGTAGAAATTATTTTGAGATCAACACTCCACCCTTCCTTGTCTTTCACCCAGTGTTCAATGTGGACCTCCTTCGTCCATATTTTCCACCATTATTGGACACCTCAAAGATCATAGAATAGATAACACCAATAGAGCTCAACCTTGACTACATGGAATAGGAATCCACTGATCTGGTAGTGGACACATAGGTCAAGGGCACTCACCAGCAGAGGATCCATATTTATCGGGTTGTAAAGGAAGGGAAACTCCTCCACCAAGGAAAGTGGCTCACCCAGGGCCAAATTCAGTAGAAGTTTCCTCACCTGATGGGGGAACTCAATGCAATGGAGACCATTACTTCCTAAGCGGGGAGGACTGATCTAGGTGGATATTGGTGGCCACCCAACTATTCCAATTGACTCCTCTTGAAAATGTTTAGTTCAACACGTTCTTCTGTACTTCTTTTTAATTATGGGTTCTACACTCCTGGGGTTGTCTAAAGCCCTACACATTTTCCATATGGATACCAGTGGCCTCCCACCTAATCCAACTGGCTTATTTTGTATGTTTTCATGTCATAACATCTTTTTGTACTTCTAGGGTTGTTTTAGGTCCCTAAACAATGTTTTTCTAGCTCGCCATAGTCAAATTGTAGACATAGTCAGAGTTTGACTGTGTAATGCATAGTTCTCGAAAATAAATTTCCAATAGGCTATCATGCACCTAAAACAGAGGTCGTATTCAGATGTTACGAACCTGGGAAGTTGAAGTACCAACTTACCCATAGGGGCCCACATAACTTTTGGTGTTTCATTTCCTAGGGTTAGATTTTTGGATGTATAGGGTTTTGGCATTCATGAGTAATGTTAAAAGGGCCTCTGGAGCCTCATTGTGATCATTCTTTTCAGACGGATGTGCATAGCATCCACATCTCTTCTCAGAGATAGCTACCATCATTCGATTTTCAATTCTGTAGTTTTACAGTTTCACCCTATTTCATTTATTCAATAGAAGATATTGTTCACTAGATATATGTGTTCTTCTTCATATCTCTGTGTTTATTGTATTCAGTCTGTTAATCATTTCATTTCGCTCCTAAATCCAGATCATAAATATAACTCAAAAATTATCATAACTTATCATGTCATATTTATTACTAAGAATTCAAAATAATATTCGATGAGGTCAAATGATTTCCATTTTACTCATCTACCATATTAATGTATGGTGAGAAACACAACTAAATTTATTAGGACAATTGCTGATAACTTGATAATCAATCAGTTAAATATAAGAACAAATACATTCAATTTCAGCTCACGTAATAAGAATAACTAATGAGTCCATACTTTACACTACGAATTTCATCTTAAGCTTTATTACTAGATATCTTGTTTATAATAGGATGGAATTAAACAAGCCATAGATACGCAAGTGAACATTGATCAACACTCAAATTTAATAAGAGAAGGGTAAAATAATTATAAGAAATGCACAATTAATTAATTGCAAATCGTAGAAGGTTATACTTAACTTTACCATTCTTGAAAACAACCACTCTTCATGAAGGTTATAGTCAAGTTTTAAAACAACCACTCTTCAATTTTGTATCATAAGAGAATATGGGTGTGTCGGAAATGCTCGGCCTCAATATTGGAATTTGGATTACTTTCCAAGTTTGCGGTGGATACCATAGTTTCCTTTTCTACATCTCACCACTGTTAGAGTACAAATCGTTTAAATCCTCACCACGAATATAAGGGTGGATTGAAAACTCAATTACAACATATGAGAATTGGATTTATCATCTCCTGGGCTGGCTTCTAACCTTCGATTACAGAGTGTGTAAATAGATTTTAAGGTAAATGTTTAGTAGAATTTGACCTGAAATATTGGTCGATTTAGTCAATACTCAAGTTATTGAGTTAAGAAATAAAGACTCGCGATAAAAATCAAATGTCGTTATACAATTAAAACTTAGTGGCTATAGAAGAGAATTTAATTTTCACAATGATTAAGGTTAGGTTCTACCAATGAACGATTAGCTTGCTTACAAATTCCTTAACCAGAATTATAGAAAACATTATCCATGGAAAAAAACGTTACCCACTGTAAGTTAAGACCGATTTCCTTACCTATTATAAGAACTTAAAGGTCGCAATGTTAAAATAAGGCTTGAAACCAACTCTCTTAGTTTTAAAATCAACAAACAGTTCTAGGAGACATAATCGATAATTGTGAATATAAAAATGATATAATACTAGTTATAATCTTCTCTAATGCATCCATTTTATTTATTTTAGTACCAGTTAATCGATTCCTTGATGCAAGAATTATGATCAATGGCTACATTATTCAACACCGAATGAAACTTATAATACCAAAAATTAGTGTTCTCTTAATGTGGTGAAATTCTATATACTAGAGGGTCAGGATTTTTAACTGAATAGATCATAAATCTCTCAATGTTGATATTTTAATTAAGAAATATCTAAATTTTGTACATTACATCTATAATAATTCAAACTTGAACATAGAATTTCAGGCATCCTATTCACTCTCTATATGTTAAATTTCATCCATAAATAAAGAAGAATATTATAAAAGAACAACAAATTACTATTTGATAATATGATTATTTTACATCTTGAGTTTCAAACATAATTCATTTATGCTAAATATCTGAAATGAAATACCGTTTCCTGCAGATCGAAGATATATGAAGATGGTCTTCATCTTGTAGTTGCACAATGTCTTCTTTGTGTCCGCCTGTTAATCTAAGAACTTTACTGGTACCTCCCGGCCAATACTATGGGTACTCTTCTTCCCCTTTATCCCCCTGAGTTACAAAAGGGTCACACACAAAAATCATAAATCAATAGCACCAAACTTCTATCGCAAGGAAGAGCTTCCACTCTTTCCAAGTTAGGAACCCAACTTTCAACAAGTAAACTAGTTCAGAAAAATTTTGACAGCATAATAGTACTTTCCAAAAGTGAGTTCCCTCTCCCATTCTCTCCAATTCTTTTGTAGAAAAATTCTCAATGACACATGTCCTCATGCACAAATAATTAATTTTTAATAATTTAATTAAAGGATAATTCACCCACTACATGTGTCACACTCTCCCCAAGTTGCACATGTAAAATCCTTTTGTATTATATTTATTTATGCATTTTCCCTCACATTCCCCAATGTGCTCCTATTTTTGCTCTTAGTTGTCCCTTAGTTCCTCAATCCCTCATTTAATGTGTCCTCTAACTAGATTTTAGTTTGAGTTGGAATAGGCGTCTTCTTTTAGTTAGGATTAGTGGTAGATTGACTCAATATGATACTCTATTTGAACCACCTATTCTTTCATGATTTAATTTCTTCTTATTTAAAAATCCCTTTTAATATTTTAATGCACACATGTGCAATTACCCAAATTTTATTCTTATTTCTTCTTTCACTTAAATTGCTAATAGAATTTTCTTAATTTTTTTTTATATTTTAATTTAGTCAAACATCTTAGACTTAGACTTCTTGTTAGATTTCTTAGTTTGAAATTTAAATAATTAATTAACCATTATGTTCTAACAAGGTCTAAACATTTTTAGTATATTTTCTAGGCCATCTAGATTTTTATTGACTCATAAATTAATTATGCGATGTGCCCTTCAAGACGAATCACCATGCTCCAAGGGTGTCACTCGACTTTGAATAGTTTGGAAGTTTTTCGGACGCTTGGATTCAACACTCCACTCGGTCAACCTTTTGAGAGACTAAGGGTGGTATAATGAATAAGGATTCCACCTTATTTCGCAGCCCTTATAATTCATTGTGAGTGACTGTCGTAGTATGTTGGAAATACTAAGAGGGGGGTGAATCAATATTTAGATCAATTAGTATTTTTGAACTTATACTTCAATCAGATCATGTATTTAATTTATATCCAATCAGTAATGAATATTATCCAATGAACAATGAAGAATAGTATAAGAGATACACCAATACACCATGCACAATATATAAGAAGTAATCATGTATTATTGTTCAAAGAAAGTAATGAATTTCAAACATAGCTACAAATTCCAAATATAAAGGGAGGGATAAACCTCCAAAATGAAGATACAATCCTCCAATATCAAGAGAGGGTTGACCTCTCCATCCTTGCCCCTTCCTTCCACCCAAGAATATATGAGATATAATAAAACTTTACATTAAATTATCACCATCAATCAACCATCACATAGAACCTGATAATGCTTCCTGAGACTTCTTTTCAATTATTCACTTCTTAGAATACTCTGATCCTGTATATAATATTACTCAATGTATTCTTCGAAACTCCTCCAAGTTTCACTTCTTGAATCCTCCCAAAAAATGAGTTATAGAGAAAATGGTAGACCTTATTCAATTCTGGTTTATTTAGGAGAGCGAACTTGTACAACATGCCCCACGCTCAATATTTAACATCAGATTCTAAAATTCGTACATAGGAAACTACAACCCATACTCTTTCCAATGCAATTGGTCTCACATATAACCACAAGTACTTAGATATGTCTTCTAAATACCCTCCGAATTTCACCATTTGAAACGTTCTAGAAACAACGTTATAGTGAAAATGGTAAGATGACATGTAAATAACATACCTTAGAACACATCACCAGAAGAATTCATCCTCCCTTTTAATTCATCCTTCTTTACTTCAGATTTCCTTAGAAATTCGACTTATATCTCCTTGTTCATTAATAAACTTGTGTGTGTTTAAAAATGAATGTATAATGAGATGTATTTATACCCTTTATCTCACTTCCTTTTAGCATTTGGGCTGAAATGTAGTTTCTTCTTCAATTCACATTGTCATCTTCAAAAATTCATTTCTCCTCAATCATGAGGATTCATGTGACGTGCCACATACCACCAGAAGCGACATAACTTATACTATACATCCATGGGTGTTGTATCTGCATGTGTAATTTACTTCATGTCTATCTACTTCTATCAAATATGGGGTCCGAAATCCAATGATTAGGTTTGACATCAATGACTACAACCAATGACTAGGGTTGACATCAATGACAACAACCAATATTCCAACAATCTCCCCCTTTGTCATTGATGGCAACACTCATGCTCCCCCTGTCATCATGATCCCAATTTTTCTCCCCCTTTGACATCAATGGCAAAGGGTGGGGTTTCTCCCCCTGAGTTCAATGGCATAAGGCGCCATTCTTCTTTGGGATTTCTCCCCTTGAACATGTGGCACTCAATAATACTTCATCCTTAATTTTTTTCTTTGCGACTTTTTCTTCCTCGGAATCCTTTTGTGTGGCTTATTTCTTCTCTCTATTCTTCATGTCTAGGATGTATATGTTGTTAGGTCTTCTTGTTGTAGTTACAACCAATCTTCCTGAGTTCTTTTCTCAGATTTTACATTTTCAGGAGTCAAATGTAAGAGTGTATCATTGATCACATTTTTTGCTGACACTGAGGAGATTATGCTTCAGATATTCAACCAATAGGACTTTTCCTGATTTTACATTTTCACTTCCAAGCTTTACAGCTCCCTTTCCAAGTATTTTGGTGGATGATTCATCTCCAAATGAAACATTTCCACCCATTTTCTTCAAGCTAACAAATTTTCTTTGATCTTCGGTCATATGAGATGAGCACCCACTGTCTATGAACCATTCATCTTTTTCTTTGCATTCTTTAGTGACCAATGTTATTCAACACTTTTCATTGTGTGGAATTTCTTTCATTTTCCATACTGTAGTTGGTATAGGGACATTTGGCATAGGATTATATTCCTTCATCTCTCTGCAATCTCGTGCTTTGTGACCAAGATTATTTCACTTGTAGCGTACAATATTTTGATCCATTAATGGGTCAAATGGATTATAATTTATGTTGACAGATCTGTGAACATTTCCATATCTACTATTTGCACCATTCATGTATCTTGCATAGTTATTCCTTTCATTAATTCTACAATCAATATCCTTATGCACAAAATTTCCACAAGTATAACAATGTCCAAGAAAGAAATTTTGATACCTGGGAATAAGTGATGTTCTTCGTGGTGTGGTCCATCTAGGTTCACGATCTATTATTTTGTAGTTTCCTTCATAATTATTTCTTTCATACCTGATGGGAGAATATCTTCTTAATGCCTCATTCCTTCTTAATTCTAATATTCTATCTTGTTGTTCAACTTGCTATGGAGTGTTAGTTTCATCCTTTTCATATTCCTTCCTTGTTTTGTTGTCTTCAAACTATCATTGTATCCTAGTCTTGTCTTGTCATTTCGAGATCTTTGACTGCTAAGGATCTCATCTAATTTTTCAGTTCTTTTTTTGAACTTCTTCAACTTTTCTATTGTCAATAGTAGCTCCCCTTTTGTTTGATCCAATTCTTATTTCAATTTCTCATATTCTTCTAATTGTTCATTCAAGCTATGAATGGTATTTTCAAGATTGTAATTCTCTTCTTCACAACTACTCAATTCACCTTTTAGTATTATGTTTGTGTTTCTAAGATTTTTATTTTCAGTTTCAACATGCTTCAACTTTTCAATATTCTAATCTTATTTTTCACTCTCTATGTTGTCTTTGTATCCTCAAAAGGAATCAAGGTTGGTTTCTTCATCTAAATCTTCTTCAGAAATGATTTCTTCTTCTTTAAAACTCTCGTGATCATCATACTGGGTTTCTTGGGTTATGAATAGGAATTTTCCTCCATCATTATCTTCTTCATAACTCTCATCTGAGGATATGTCATTATCCTTGGAGTAGAAGCTCTTTTTATTGTTGAGACTTCTCTTTTTATACTAGCATTTTTTTATAAATATGTCTTATTCTACCACAATTAAAGCATTTGAGAGGAGACTTACCTTTGTATCTGCCAGTTCCCTTCTCGATCCTTCCTACGGAATTTGTTATTTCTTCATAAAGTTCGTTATCCTTGTCTTTTGTCTTATTTATGGCTTTAAAGGTTGCTTCATTGTTTGGCTGGTCACTTTCTGTACCTTTCCTCATTTTATATGATATAAGAGACCCATGTAATTCATCTATTGTCATTTTGGTCAAGTCCCTAGTTTCTTCAATGGAGGAGACCTTAGTATCATACTTCAAGGTATGTAATCTCAACACTTTTTGTACAACCAAGGATTCATTGATCTCTTCACCTAATACTCTGATAGAATTAACAACTTCATCAACTCTAAGAAAATAGGTTGCAATATCTTCCTTTTCATCCATCTTCAAATTTTCAAATTCTACTCTATGTCGTTGAAGCTTGACCTGCTTAAATTTTGGATCACCTTCATAGATACTCTGGAGTTTGTCCCATAACTCTTTAGTAGTGATGAAGCCCATCACTTTGCTAGCAATGGTTGGTGCCAATGCTCCTAGAATAACATGTTTGGATTTTGCATTACAAATCATAAGCTTCTTCTCATTTGGATCGGTTGGAGCATTCTTTGGGATTACATAGCCATTTACAACTTAGTACCAAATATATACTCCCAAATTTTTTAGGTAAGTTTTCACTCTATCACTCCGGTATGCATAATTTCTTCCATCAAATCGATGAATCACATTTGGAATGTGATCATGGTCATCAATCTCTGTCCAGGATTTTCCTTCCAGTGGTTAAACTATTCTGAAGGAAACCTTCTCTAATACCAATTGTTGGAAATACTACGAGGGGGGTGAATCAAAATTTAGATAAATAGTATTTCTGAACTTATAATTCAATCATACCATGTATTTAATTTATATCCAATCATCAATGAAGACTATCCAATGAAAAATGAAGAATAATATGAGAGATACACCAATACACCATGCACAATATATAAGAAGTAATCGTGTATTATTGTTCAAAGCAAGTAATGACTTCCAAAGGTAGCTACAACTTTCAAATATAAATGGAGGGATAAAACTCCAAAATGAATATACAATTATCCAATATCAAGAGAGGGTTGACCTCTCCATCCTTGCCCCTTCCTTCCACCCAAGAATATATGCAAGATAATAAAACTTTACATTAAATTATCACCATCAACCAACCATCACATAGAACCTTATAGTTATTCCTGAGACTTCTTCAACTTATGCAATTCTTCACTTCTTGTAATACTCTGATCATGTATGTAATATTACTCAATGTATTTTGTGAAGCTCCTCCAAGTTTCACTCCTTGAATCCTCCCAAAAAATGAGTTAGAGAGAAAATGGTATACCTTATTCAATTCTGGTTTATTCAGGAGAGAAAACTTGTACAACATACCCCTCGCTCAATATTTAACATCTGATTCTAAAATTCGTACATAGGAAACCATATCCCGTACTCTTTCCAATGCAATTTGTCTCACTTCATTTTCATTCTCTATGAAGATGTTATGATTGTTTTACCTGAAACACTTGTTTATGAATAGCTTCAGGACTAGTAAAAAACCCTATCTTCCACAAAGTGTATCTCCACAATTATAGAGAATAAAGAGATGGAATTTTTACCATAGATACCTAAATATGTGTTCTCAATAGCCTCTTAATTTCACCATTTGAATCGTTCTAGAAACAAATTTATACGGAAAATGGTAAGATGACATGTAAATAACATACCTTAGAACACATCACCAAAATACTTCATCCTCCCTTGAAATTCGGTCTTATTTACTTTAAATTTCCTCATAAATTTGAATTATATCTCCTTGTTCATTAATAAACTTATGTGTGTTTAAAAATGAATGTATAATGAGATGCATTTATACCCTTTATGTCACTTCCTTTTAACATTAGGGAAGACATGTAGTTTCTGCTTCAATTCACATTATCATCTTCAAAAATTGATTTCTCCTCAATCGTAAGGATCCACATGATGTGCCACATACCACCAGAAGCGGCATGAATTATACTATCCATCCATGGGTGTTGTATATGAGTGTGTAATTTCCTTCATTTCTATCTACTTCAATCAAATGTGGGGTCCAAAATCCAATGTCTAGGGTTGACATTAGTGACTACAACCATTGACTAGGGTTGACATCAATGAAAATAACTAATCTTACAAGAAGTCTTCCCTCACGACATCGTGGACCTATAGAGATAGGCAATCATTATCCTAAATTTCAGTTCATGGCGAGAGTGCTAATAGGATGTGACAGGGACACTTCCACACCTCTCGCTCAAATGTTTGGTTTTTGTACATGACCCCTTTACTCCTTATGTGAATCTGATTAGCAAGTGTCACCGAGCCTACATCCACTGACAAGAACATTGTCAATAATCCATATACATAAAATACATACTGAAATCATTATATATACATGTAAATCAATACTCAAAACTCAAACCAAATACAAGTCCACTCCCTGACTGAATCTGGAATCCAAGGAAATTTTTTGATGCCATCAACATCATCAACCTATCATGTATCCTGCACACTCAAGGAAACACATCAATAATACATGTCAATATACATACATATATAAATTAGCATATAATCACAATGACATCATAATATAACTCATAATCAAAGCATACTCATAATGTATCATAATTGAATCACTTGCTTGCATGTTTCCTCAAAGGATAAGTCAATATAAAATGTGTTCAATGGAACTAGATGTTACATACACCCCCTCTTGTTTTAAACTTCGTCCCAAAGTTTGTACAATCTAAATGAAATCAATAAATGTATTTGACACAAATATAAATATCCAATCTATCAAACAAATAAGGAAACTATTGATGCATCTCATATGCATCATCCCATGTGGTCGAGTGTGGACTATAGTTGTCCCACTATTCGATTTTGTAGTTGTCAAGTGCGATGATCCACTAGGAAGATTGTCTCCTCCATGAGAGAACCCTCATCCAACACCTACAATGAACTCATGTCAATAACATGTGACGGATCTGAAATATAATGTCGTAAAACAGATACATGAAATACATCGTGCATACACCTCAAAGAATCAGGAAAGGCTAGTCGGTATGCCATGGTT
>JZKD02S1705153.1:0-20705 GCA_000966675.3 Picea glauca
GCTTCCAATGAATGTAATTCTTTAAGACATATAAGAAAAAACATTTTGTGGTTTTCTCCTGATTTGGGTTTCCACGTAAAACACTGGTGTATTGTGTGTGTGTGTGTGATTGTTTATTTATTACTGCTCATTATTGGATAATAATTCTACATTGATATAACATTTGAATAAAAGGATTATAATTACGTTATTACTGATTCACCCCCCCCTCTCAGTAATCCAACACTATGTGCCTTCCTATTGACCTTGCCTAGCCTAGGATTTCCTTTTCTAGTGGAGGTTAGTCCCAGCTCGAGGGTGACCTACTGCTGAGAGTGATGAGCAATGTGGTCTAAGGCTGGGAGGTTCATGGAAGGTCTGTACGCAGTTGGTGGTGTTATTCCAGTTGAAAGATAAGTATAATTTATGTGCTTAATTTTATGTTATGCATACCCGTGATGCTTGAATGTTATCATGTATTTCGTTGCATGTGGATTTATTGTTAATATTGTTTTGAATATGAATGGTAAGAACAACTCTATGTTATGTGTTTAATTTTCGATTAAAATGCATGTTATATATATATATGTGAATTTTCCACAGTGGTAGCATTTCCCGGCATGTGGATGGTTGGGGATGTTACAAATTTGTATAAGATCCAAGGTTTCAATGCTAAGCCTAGATGGTCTGGATAAGTGGTCATTGGACCCAAGGTTTCAAGAGGAAATTGTGTCTGGAGGACTAATTTTGGACCTCAGAACCTTCCTGAGTGCCAAGACGTTACCTTGGTCGTGTTACAAAGATCAAGAGGAGTAGCAGTGTCGTAAAACCACGACAAAAGTGGTATTGGGCCACAGAGTAATGTGGGATGTAGGATCTGTTTGGAAGGAAGGGAAACCCTTTTATGACCGTCAGATCTAGAGAAGGTGCAGGAGGGTTATCCTGGAAGCCTTTCGGAGTTAGACAATCGATAGAAGAGGGGTGCGTCAAGGCACAAACTTCCAAAACTCGAAGCTCCGAGGTCCTGGAAGAGATCTACACCATAGATCTTAGGGGAGATCCCAATTGTTAGATCATGTGAGGTCGTGCACGGTTTAGTTGCGAGAATCCTTTGGAATTCGCAAAATTAGAAGATTGGAAGTGAAGAGAGGTGAACACCTCCAAAGAAATAAATCATGAAGTGGATCTCGACCGTTGGTGGTTAGAGAGATAAGGACCGTCGATTATCCAAGGAGATTTTGGAACTGTGAAAATTGAGAAAAGGGGAATGTTTTGATGCACAAACTCCAGAAACTTGAAGTTTCAAAGTGAAAGGGTAGACATGGTGGGGACCGATGACGTTGCCTTAGTGACGTGGACCTTCCTAGGGGTACCACATTCCATTGACTTAGTCGGTGATAGCTATACTAGGTGGGCTGGGAGGATGGAGAAGTTGGAAGTTCATAAGTCATGAGATTGGAAGGAAGCAAGTGTGAAATCTTCCAGAGCCTGAAGTTCCGAAGATCCGAAGTCTCGAATTCCTGAAGCTCTGAAGTCCTGAAGATTCAATGATAGAAGTTCCACAATGATTTTTAGTTATTGGATGCTAGGTAGACGTGGACCATTGATCCACCCTACTTCATGAGTTCATTAATTCAGAACTCCGAGATTCTGTGGTGATGTATTATGAAGACTTTGTAACCCGAAGTCATGATTAGGAACCTATTGATATGAAGCTTGGTCACAGTCCATGGTCATAGGGGTTGGGGCTAAGAGAAAAAGGGGCCAATTCCTGAAATTATCATAGAGCCGAGCAAAGCTCGAAAGTTTTTATGAAATCTGAACATTTTCTGTAATCGGATTCACTTTATGAATTCTGTGGGATTTTTTAAGGAATGATGGCCTAACAAATTATGATTTTCTTCACATTGTGTTTTCAAAGTTCAACAAGTGTCATGACCAAAGTGAATTGATGCTAAGTAAAGAGAATGGAAGAGGCGTGGGTTTCTTCCAGTTCAGAGAATGAAGTAAAAGGGATGAACATCCACATGGGAGTTGAAGGATCAAACTCCAATGGACACAGAGAAGATATATATAAGGAAGGGCATATTATGAAAATCATTGATCAATTGTAGAAATATGCCCAAAATCACTGAGAAAATAGAAGAAAACTCATGAAAGCTAAGGAAAAACAAGGAGAATTCAACTTAACGTTGATGAAGAGTTTGGAAAGAATAGAAAAGAAGTTGGATAAGGAGAGTGGTTCAAGAAAAACAAGTAGTCATGGACCCCCCTGAGAGGAAAAGAAGATCAATAAGCATTAGCAGGCATCGTCGTCACTCCCCAGAATATTTCAATAAGAAATCCCATAGTAGTTCAAGCCCATCTCCTACCAGAAAACATAGGAGATCTGGAGTGGATGAACTAAAGGGAGAAATGAACAATATTAAGCCTCCTACATTTGATGGAGAACACAAGAAGGAGGAAGATGCCGAGACATGGTTTCTTGGCATGAGGAAATATTTCCAAATGCAGAATTATTCCTCTCATGCAGAAGGAAGAATTGTAATGTATCAACTGAAAGGAAAAACATTTATGTGGCAAGATCAGCTTGTGTAGGTGCAACACATTAGAGAGAAATATGTTACCTAGAAATAATTCAAGAAGTATTTTGAAAATAAATACTTGACTAAAAGATACTATGACAGAAAGGTGAAAGAGTTATTTGAACTCAAGCTGGGCAACATGTCCATTGATGAATACGAATGAAAGTTTTTGGAGTTGTTGAAGTATGTTTCGTTCATCAAGGATGAGACTGTCAAAATTCAAAGGTATTTGAGTGGAATACCACCTTCCATTGGGGACAGGATTCAATATGATGACCCTAAGACTATGGAATAAACTATAAGAAGAAAGAAATGCTCATGTGAACAACACAGAGAAAATCCTACTTTTCGAAAGGCTTGGGATGATGAGAAGAAGTTTAAGAAAGAGCAGAGGCAGAAGGGAAACAAACCACCCTTTTTCAGGAACGGTCCTCAAGGACAATCAAGTTTTAGAGAGCCTAGGAAGGCTGAAGTAGGTGGGAAATTCCCAAGGTAGACACCTATGGAATGTTGGGGCTGTAAAGGAAATCATAGGTATAGAGACTACCCCCACATAAATGACAAAGTGAGAGTTGTCCATAATGTTCAGCAAGCTGAAATAGTGGAGGACATGGGCAGTAGAATACTAAGGATCTATGAAACCCTGGACAACAAGCAAGATGAATTTCAATCACACATGATTGAAGTTGAAGGTATGATCAACAACCATGCCTTTACTATTTTAATTGATTCAGGAGCTAGTGATAGTTACATAGATCCTAAAATGGTGGAAATTTTGCATTTACCAAGAAGCAAGCATGAGAAATATTGGTTAGTGCAGTTGGCTACAGGATCCAAGAGAAAGGTTGTAGAGTTGGTTAAGTCATGTCCATTGCACATGAATGGAATGAGCACAAAGTATGAATTGAATGTTTTACCTTTAGGTTCCTATGATTTTCTAATTGGGATGGATTGGTTGGACTAGCACCACACCATATTAGACTTTCACAACAAGGCATTCACTTTCCTGGATGAGGAAGGGAATCATAGAACATTCCAAGGAATTCCTAGAGTAGTTGTTGTCAAATAAATATCAACAATGCAGTTAAATAAGAGCTATGGAAAAGGATGTCAATTATTTGCAGCCCATGTGGAGGAAGCATCTAATGATGAGGTCTCAAATATTGAAGACCATGTAGTATTAAAAGATTTCTAAGATGTATTCTAGGAGGTACCAAGATTACCCCCGAAAATAGATATTGACTTCTTGGTAAACCTGATGCCTGGAGGATCTCCAGTGTCGAAAGCTCCTTATAGAATGAGTACACCAAAGCTGAAAGAACTACAATTGCATCTTGAAGAGCTTCTAAAGAAGGGGTATATACACCCAAGTGTATCACCTTGGGTAGCCTCCATCCTATTCATGAAGAAGAAGGATGGGACAGTGAGATTGTGCATCGATTTCAGACAGTTGAACAAAGTGACCGTTAAGAACAAATATCCTTTGTCACGAATCGATGATCTCTTTGACCACTTGAAGGATGCTAAAATATTTTTGAAAATAGATCTTAGATCAGGATATCACCAGGTAAGAATAAAGGATTAAGACATCAATAAGACCGCCTTCAGAACAAGGTATGGTCACTATGAATTCACAGTGGTGCCATTTGGGTTGTCAAGTGCACCTGTTGTTTTTATGTGCCTGATGAATGGTGTATTCAGGGAATATCTATACAAGTTCCTCATAGTCTTTTTGGATGAAATCCCGGTGTATTCCAAGTCAGATGAAGAGCACGAACAACATCTGAGGATGGTGTTGCAAGTGCTAAGAGAGAACCAACTGTATGCCAAGTTGAGCAAGTGCTCATTTTATCAAAAGAAGATCCATTATTTGCGGCATATAATTTAAAAAGATGGGATAGTTGTGGATCCTGAGAAGATAGAAGACATTAGAGAATGGACAAGACCGAAGAATGTAACAGAAGTCATATCCTTTATGGGTCTAGCTGGTTATTAGATAAGGTTCATTGCAGGGTTCTCAAGGATATCTTACCCTATCACTTCCTTGTATAGGAAGGAGAAAAAGTTTCAATGTGTTATCTCCCAAAATGAATCAGTCAATTTGTTCCATTTTGTAGGTGATAGAATGGTCATAAATTAGGGTTCTATATAAATTTTTAGAATTTTGAAGTGTCAAAACATAGGATTTAAGGTGTTATTCTAGAAATAAATCAATCCTCAAAAGGTCTTTTCAAAAAATCAAGAAAAATATTTTCAACAGCTAACATCTGTTTTGAAGTTGAAGTTAGTCAGTGAAAGCCTCAGGTTTCAATGGCTAAAGGGTACTCCCAGCAGAAAGCGAGCTGGTGAAAGTGTTAACATGGGTTTTTCTCCACGGTTTTAGAAACCAAAAAAGGGTACACTAGACACACGTCATACGATCATCATGGTGAGTTAATGGAAGCAAATGAGTGGGGACACCTTTTCATCACGTTCTCGTAGGATATCATGACAGATTGTGATCACGTATTTCATGCAGCAAACAGAGAAGGGTTTGAAGAGGTGACGAACTCTTATTCATCATTACAACCAGAGGATAAAGTACCAGATATCTGATGACATCAAATCAAATCATCATTTCTTATTTTAAACTCACGGTGTTCAAAAATTGTATTATGGGGTTTCATATGTCAATTGATAACACATGGTCATTTTCACCAACACCAACCCTTTCCTTATGTAGAAATATTACTTTGTCAACCGTGTACAGATTAATTGGTGATTAAGTTGTAGATGGCAAGGAAGCGAGGAGGACCACTTCTGAGGAAATAATTAGTCAATTTATCTTTTTTGCAGTCTCATCCAGGGGTGCATAAGAATTTCTCAGATGCAGGTTGTATGACATATGTGAAAAATTTGCAGGAGGGCTATCACCGGGCGATAGCAAAGACTTTTGCAAAGTCATACGATGGAAATAAATCTACAATAGGTTCTCTAGAATTGATAGTTGATGGAGTTGTCATTTCTTCAACAACTGGCTTACCCAGAATAGGCCAAAGTTGGTTTAAAACAACAGTGACCAAGAATTTGGATTTTAGATCATACCTCAAGTCATAATTCTAAAGTATAACCTGGAAGAAAAGTATTCGTGTTTCTTACCTTGAAGAGGAATGGCAAGTTTTGTTCAAGGGCATTCATCTATATATAACCTTAGAGGGCAGGTATGAAAAGTTTATGTTATATCACTTTATACTCCTAGATCACTTAACAAGGAAGGTCCTTCTAAATTTTCCTTTATTTATTCATAAAATCCTAACAAAGGTGTGTAATAGGATCATATCCAAACCATTCAGCATCAAGAATTCCCTTTGTCATTATGGCCTGATTAAAATGATCATCTTGGAATAATTGATACAGAGAAAAAGAACTTGGCATCACTTTCTCTTCTGGAAAGGTTTTGAGACCCAAACTCAACCTATGAATGAAAAGAAGAAAGAAAGAAAGAAGCAAACAACTCCTCAGAGTAGCTCAAATAGAAGGAGAGCTCTCCCAAATTCACCAGAAGAGAAAAAATCCTGCGTAAAGCCCAAAAAAGCTAAAAAGAAACTAGATTTTGAAACAAACTCAGAGCAATCCACAGTAAAGAAGGCAAATGTTCTAAATTTTCCATACAAAAATTCAGACAGAAAACCAGAAAAAGATGTTGAAACTCCAGCCATCAAAATTCCATAGCACTCCATGGAACCTACACGGGATTTTGATGTTTTTACTTCCAAATATGAAGGTGAAACCTCAAGAAATAAGAATTCAAAGAAATCACAGAAGATTAAGGAGTTGAAAGAGATAATAGAAAAGAAGGAGATTCTAGAAAGGGTGATAAAGGCAAGATATAAAACTTTATCAGAGAATTTTCCAAAGACCAATGCAGCTTTTGAGAAGACGACACTTAAAAGAATTAAGGATAAGAAGAAGAAGAAAAATATCACAAAGGATTATAATAGCTTATGGTGGTTAGCTAAGCGTCTGAAGAGGAAAAAAAAAAAGTTGAAAGCAAGAATTACCACACATCCAGATTTACAGGTGCTGAGACAGGTCGCTGTAAATTTGCGGGGACATTAATCAAGACTAATACAAACAATGATTTTTTATTTTAGACACAAAATGTTTTCCTTTTGATTAAAATAGAACGTTCACCATCATAGGAAGCACAGTTATAACCAATTAGTTGTTGAAAAGCAGAGATTTCATTGGCTAATTAGCAATTTACAAGGCGAAATAGCTGGTGAAACCACAGAGAAAGAATTTTGAATATTTTGAGCTCGAACAAAGTGATTTTTGGGTGATTTAAAAGATAAGAGGGCATCAAAAATATTAATCACCAAATCATGAAATATTCAGTTTCAAAGATTCGTGGAGATATATGAGGTGAATACTCATATGATCAGCCATCACCTTACTTATAACTATGAAATTTTTCCAACCACTGAAGACATGTGTAATTTACTCCATGACACATCAGAGACATAGCAATGATGAAGACCAGATGTCGAAGACAAACTTTGAAGACAATTTGATTCATAGGAACTAGTTCTTAGTTATCCTATTGTATTTAGTTTTGTTTTCTGTTTTCTATATTTAGAAATCCAGATCCAGTTTTCCAAGATCTAAGACTTGTTGTAAAGGCTATAAATGCCTATCTTTTTCAAATGCCAGGGTTTGATTTTGGATACAGAAGATACTATATTGTAAACAAACTTTTCCATATGATAATACAAATCATAGTTTTCTCTCTCTATTGATGTCATATTTTCATCTTTCCTTCTGTACTCTTATTCAAGTTGTTTTAGCTGCAGAATGATTGTCATCTCATTGGTTATCTCATAACTTGATTAATAGTTTCTTATCATTGTTTATTAAACCCTACATTTGTATTTGGTTTATAAGCATTGTTTTCTCACCCACTTAAAAGCTATCATCTGATTATTGATACTTGAGAACATTGGTTCATTTGATTCTCATTTTGACTGTCTGAATACCATACTGTAATTGAGTTATCCCATTGATCCACACATACAAAATACAAAAACAATTTTACCTTAAGTTACCAAACATCTTTGTCTTACAACCTCAAAGAGTTACTTGGAGTGATAACAAATTGGCATCATTGTGAGGGAAAGGAGACTGAAGCTCAACTTTCCTGGGAGTCGACACAGAGTTGATATTTGATGATAGACAAAGATTAGACATTACTTTGGTTGTAATCATCTATCTGGTGACTCCACAAGTTCATCCTGGCTCCAAAGAAGATCAGTACCAGGGCAAATCCACAAGAATCGCTTGTCACACCAGTGCCCAACCCAGAACTAATTCTCATAAGAGGAAGATCATTTCAAGGTCAGACTTCAAAATTAGGTACCCATAGTAATCCTCTTTCTAATTCTAAGAAATCCATAGCAGAAAACACTGGATCTTCTTCCTCTAAGATTGTCAGTGAAAAAGCATCTGTAACAACTACAGAAGAATCAATTATTTCTTATCAAGAGGAAAATGTCATTACAGAAGAAGTGATAGGCTCAAATTTTGTTGAAGAATCGTCTAAAAATTTATAAAGAAATCACATCTCATAACACCTTGAGTCTTTTCACTCACAACACGAAGAAGACCATATAAATATTCACACTAGCCTCCTTGCTATAGAGCATATTATTCAAGAACTATCTGCTAAAGGTGAGGAAAACTTGGCTGAACAAATTACAAAATTCTATATAGCCTCATACAAAAATTCTTTCCCATCAGAGATTTATCCCCCTTTTAAATTAAATCCCCCCAGTGCTGAGGAATCGGAGAAAAGTTTATCACCTCTCTCACCAATAATCATTATGGCTGCACCTCCTCCTTTGACCAAGATGCAAAAAATCCTAGTTGCTAGGTATCCACCATTAATATTGCCAATTCTAATATCATCCATGCCTACATGAGACTATCAGGAGTATATGCCCAAATTCACAGGTGAAGGTGATGTGACTGTTGAAGAACATATAGAGGCCTTTTACAGTTATGCAGAAAACCTTAACATTGAGGAAGAAGATGTTTGGACTTGAGTTTTTGTCCAAATCTTAGATGGCCATGTCATGAGGTGGTTCAAAGAACTTCCTACTGGTTCAATAGCTGGCATAGAGAAATTGGATGATATCTTTTTGAAGCACTGGGGTGATAGAAGAGATTTTTTGTACTATATTACTGAATTTGGAAATCTAAGGAAAGCAAATAGTGAATCAGTCTCTGATTTTACTAAAAGGTTCAATAGGATGTACAGTAAAATAGCAGCTGAGATAAATCCCTCATATACCTCTGCCAAAATCACATATGAAAATTCATTCGATTCGGAATTATGTCTGTTGTTGAAAGAAAGAAGGTCACCTACACTATCTCTAATGCAAGATTCTTCCCTTGAAATGGAATCGAATATATTGGCTTCTCATAAGTTGAAGGGAAACACTGATAGATGAAATCCTAGAGATGAATCTTCTTCTTCATCCAATACTAATCCAAAACTAGACAAGATGGGTAAAATGTTAGAGTCTTTAACTTCTGAGATATCTAAACTTAAAATTGAAAACAAGAAGCTTGTCAAGGGAACGGGTACTTATGATTATACAAACAGAAATTCCAATCAGAATCCAAACAACTTCAGGAGAAATAATCAACAAGTGCAGATTTTGTAGAGAGAGAGAAATCCTACTGAGGATCAGAAGATAAAGGCTCCTCTTCAAAATGATGTGATGGAAGAATATGATGAAGATGAATGTCCATAAGATCAAGAAGTCCATATTCATTGTGTCAAAGCAGAGCTGGAAAAATCATTTTTGACTCAAATTGATTATGAGGAGGCCCTTACAAGTGGAAAAGTTAATGAACTTTCTAATGAAAATGGTGTATTTCAGGCAGATGAGAAAAATAGATACAATCTCATATCTAAGAAAGTTGTTGCAAAACAGAGTACTACACCTCCTCCTCAAAAGAAAAACCTTGTACCTGCCAAGAAGAAGAATCAAGATCATAAGAACTTAAAGGAACCACAGATTGCATTAAAAGAAACATCCCATGAGGTAAAAACATCTGACAAGACCTCATTATCATTTAATCTTGAAGAAGAAATCCAAAAAATTAAAATTCCAATCCCTCTAGTTGAGCTGATGAAAAATGAGTCATTTAAGAAAAACATTTTGAGCACCCTTGATCCTAGATGCACTTCTGACTCTGCTGATATCCTCAACATTCAAGAAAATCAATCTACTATTGTCCTAGGTCCTTTGATTGAAGATAGGGATGAGAGTTGTCCACCATTTTACATTTCCTTGAATATTCATGACAAAATCTTGCATAATTGTCTCTTAGATTCAGGTGCATCTCATAATCTGATGCCAAAGGTTGTGATGGAAGAAATTGGTCTAGAAATCACTAAGACTTATCATGATATTTTCTCTTTTGACTCTAAGAGAGTTAAATGCTTTGGGCATATTAAAGATTTGGCAGTGACCTTGACCTCATCATCAATGAAAACCATGGTGATGGATGTGGTTGTGGCAGACATCCCTCCCAAATTTGGATGTCTCTTGTCTAGATCTTTCATGAAAAGACTTGGTGGAACTTTGCAAATGGATCTATCATACGCCACAATTTCGGTGTTCGGTAGAGAAAAAAAAAGGTTGTACAGTGAATCTCATCTTGCATACATAATCAGTCATGATCAGAATCCAGTCAATCACCCAATTTATTCAGTGGACATAGGTATGGGGTCATGTATACTTCAAATCGATGACACTCTTTCAGAATCATTATTACTTAAGCAACCCATTGTGCAGCCAACAGAAATAGGTGAGAATGATTTGTGGAAAATGTTCTTTGATGGGGCATGTACAAGAGAATCAACTGGAGCAGGCATAGTCATCATTTCCCCATTAAAAGAAACCACTCATTTGTCTTTTAAGCTTGATTTTAAAGTGACTAACAACATTGCAGAGTATGAGGCATTGCTCCTAGGATTAAATGTAGCCAAAGAGATGAATATTCAGAGACTACAAGTATTTGGAGATGCAGACCTAATAATTCAACAAGTAAACAAATCCTTCTAGGCCAAACATGTTAGGCTGAAATCCTATAGAGATGAAGTTTTGACAGGGATTCATGCTTTTACAGATTTCAAGATTACTCATGTTCCTAGAGCCATGAATGAACTAGTTGATTCATTGGCTATTTTAGCCTGCTCTTTCATACCTCCATTACCTCCTAAATTAAACTATGAAGTCCAAGTAAAGTATAGGGATATCACTCCCTAATAATGTAAAGTTTTGGAAGGTTTTTGAAGATGATGTTGAACTCACCAGATTCCTTGCAGTAATGGATGAGTTTGCAAATTTGCATATTGATTTGGAAAATGAACATGATGAAGAAGCTGAGAAGCCAAAGCTCAGAAGTAAAATTGGAGCACATGAAATTGTTCAATTGTCCACTAATCGAATTCCTAAAGGATTGGTCCCTTTAGAAAATATTTTTGATAATAATAATGTGACTGTCAAATCGGAAAAGAAGAAAGAGGACTCAGATGTCTTTCAGTTTAATGTAGCTAGTGAACAAGATCCTAAATATGTCAACTTAGCTTCCCATCTCTCTGAAGAACAAAAGGATGATTATGGTGAGTTGTTAAAAGAATTTGCTAATATATTTGCTTGGCAATATAATGACTTGAAAACAATCAACACTGAGATAATTCAACACAAGATTCCTTTAAACAAAGATACTAAACCATTTAGGCAGAATCTTAGATCTTTCAGTCCTATGTTGTTGCCTACCATGGAAAAAGATATCAAGAAACTATTGGATGCTAAAATTATTATACCTCTCAGATGCTCATATTGGATTGTTAACCTTGTACCTGTTAGAAAGAAAAATGGAGAGATCAGACTCTGTGTGGATTTCAAAAATTTAAACAAGTGTTTTAGGAAAGACAACTACTTGCTGCCCAAGATGGAACACATTTTACAAAAGGTGTCAGGGTCAAGTGTGATGTCCTTTATTGATGGATTCTTCGGATACAATCAGATTGTTGTCCATCCAGATAACAGAGAAAAGACTTCCTTTACCATTCCATGGAGCACTTTCATGTATGAAAATATGCCTTTTGGATTGATGAATGATGGAGCTAGTTTCCAGAGAGCAATGGACATCGCATTCATTGGAGAGAAATACAAATTTGTTTTGATATATCTTGATGACATAACTATTTTTTCAAGAAGCCATGAAGATCATTTGTAGCACTTGAGGAAGGCATTCCTAAAATGCAGAAGGTATGTCATTTCTCTTAATCCTAAGAAATCTAATTTTTCACTTAAATAAGAGAAATTTCTTGGACATATTGTTTTAGTTGATGGGGTAAGGATTGATCCAAAAAGAGTATAAGCCATTAAAAAATTCTCTCTTCCTAGATAAAAAAAGGATATTCAGTCTTTCCTTGGAATTATAAACTTTATCAGGAGGCTTATAGCAAAATTTTCAGAACTTACAAAGCACATTACTTGTATGTTAAGAAAGAATTCTGAAGTAAGATGGACTGAAGAAGCTAAACACTCTTTCAACGTTATCAAAGAAGCCGTTATAACAGCCCCCTTTTTAATCAGTTCTAACTTTGACAAGGAGTTTTATATCTTTTCATTTGCTTCAAAAGATACAATTGTAGCTGTACTATTGCAGAGAAATGTTGATGATCAGGAGCATCTAGTTGCCTTCTTCAGTAAAGTCTTGAGAGATACTGAAGTAAAGTATGAACCATTGGAGAAACAAGCATATGCACTCATCAATTCATTAAAAGCCTTTAGGATTTACATTCTTCAAGACAAGGTAATAGCCTATGTACCTTCAATATATGTTAAATATGTGCTTATACAACCTAACATAGATGGAAAAAGGAGTAAGTGGATAGCAAAGTTAATTGAATTTGATGTTGAGATCAAGCCAACAAAACTTGTGAAAGGTCAAGGCCTTGCCAAGCTCCTTGCAGAAGAAAATTGTAAGTTGCTTGAGATGAATTTTGTGGGTATAAATGCATAAAACATTCAAGTTTCAGAAGATAGAGGTAGTGATAATTTGCAAGTTTCTCCTCACCTAGCTGACTGTGAATGGTACATTCACGTTATTTATTTTCTACATAATTTAACAGTTCCTTCAGATTTGACAAAAACACAAGGGAGAGATTTAAAGCTTAAGGCCATAATTTTTTGCATTAATGACAACTTATTGTTTTGGAAACATCCAACAAGGATACTCTTGAGGTGCATAAACCAAGAGGAATCAACTAAAATCATGACTGAATTTCATAATAGTGAGTGTGGAGGACATCATTATTGGAAGACTACCGCTCATAAAATTATGAGAGCTGGTTACTATTGGCCATCTTTATTTTTCAGATGTGTGTAAATTTGTGAAAACATGTGACAAATGCGAAAGGTTTGTAGGTAAACAACAGCTAAAATCTCTTCCCCTCAAACCTATTGTGGTCGTGGGTCCTTTTCAGCAATGGCGTTTGGACTTCATAGGTGAGATTCATCCATATTCTAGAAATCAACATAAATGGATCCTTGTTGCTACTGATTATTTTACCCAATGGATCGAGGCCATTCTTACAAGAAATGCCAATCACACTGTCATCATTAATTTTCTGCAAGAAAACATATTCTCCAGATTTGGTTTCCCTAAGAGAATAGTCACAGATAACATTGTTGTGTTTAATGATAAATACTTGGTAAAATTATGTGAAGAGGCGGGAATTCAGCTAGTACATTCTACTTCTTACTATCCATAGGGAAATGGCTTAGCTAAATCATCAAATAAGAGTTTAGTCAGAATCATATAGAAGTTGCTTGAACAAAATACCAAGGGTTGGGATTCCAAGTTGAAATTTTCTTTGTGGGCTGACAGAGTTACGAATAAAAAGTCAATTGGCACATCCCCCTTCCAGTTAGTATATGGTACTGAAGCCATCTTTCCTATTCAACTTGCACTGCCAGTTGAATTTTTTTTACAAGAAGCTGACTCTAAGCCAAATGATCTAACTAGGAGGATCCACAATTTGGTAGAGCTGCAGCAAGACATAGAGCAAATTCTGGAAAAAATAGAGTTACACCAAAGGAAAATGAAAGAAATTTTTGACAGAAAAGTTAAGACAGATATTTTCAAGGAAGGGGATTTGTTTTGAAATGGAATGCAGAAAGACAGGAAAAGGGAAAACAGGGCAAGTTTGATGCAGATATCCTTTTTAGTTTTAGTTTTTGTTTTGTTTTGTCAATAACTCCATGCCCAATGGAATACTGAGTAAAATCAGTTTTGAATTTAAGTTGTAAATAAGGCTACTGAGTCAAACTAGGTTCTTGGAAACCTAACAGGGAGGTCTCCAACATAGCTGGAGCCAAATGTTATCTCCCAAAATGAATCAGTCAATTTGTTCCATTTTGTAGGTGATAGCATGGTCATAAATTAGGGTTCTATATATTTTTTTAGAATTTTGAAGTGTCAAAACATAGGATTTAAGGTGTTATTCTAGAAATAAATCGATCCTCAAAACGTCTTTTCAAAAAATCAAGAAAAATCTTTTCAACAACTAACATATGTTTTGAAGTTGAAGTTAGCCGGTGAAAGCCTCAGGCTTCAATGGCTAAACGGTACTCCCAGCAGCAAGTGAGCCGGTGAAAGTGTTAACACGAGTTTTTCTCCAACGGTTTTAGAAACCCAAAAAGGGTACGCTAGACACACGTCATACGATCATCATGGTGAGTTAATGGAAGCAAATGAGTGGTGACACCTTTTCATCACGTTCTAGCAGGATATCACGATAGATTGTGATCATGTATTTCATGCAACAAACATAGAAGAGTTTGAAGAGGTGATGAACTATTATTCATCATTACAAAAGAGGATAAAGTACAAGATATCTGATGACATCAAATCAAATCATCGTTTCTTATTTTAAACTCACGGTGTTCAAAAATTGTATTATGGGGTTTCATATGTCAATTGATAACACAAGGTCATTTTCACCAACGCCAGCCCTTTCCTTATGTAGAAAGATTACTGTGTCAACCGTGTATATATTAATTGGTGATTAAGTTGCAAATGGCAAGGAAGCGAGGAGGACCACTTCTAAGGAAAGAATTAGACAATTTATCTTATTTGCAGTCTCATCCAGGGGTGTAGAAGCGTTTCTCAGACACAGGTTGTATGACATATGTGGAAAAGTTGCAGGAGGGCTATCACCAGGCAATAGTAGAGACTTTTGCAAAGTCATACAATGGAAATAAAGCTACAGTAGGATCTCTGGAACTGATAGTTGATGAAGCTACCATTGCTTCAGCAACTGGCTTACCCAAAACAGGCCAAAGTTGGTTTAAAACAACAGTGACCAAGAATTTGGATTTTAGATCATACCTCAAGGTAGAATTCCGAAGTATAACCTGCAAGAAAAGTATCCCTTTTTCTTACCTTGAAGAGGAATGGCAATTTTTGTTCAAGGGAATTCAACTATATATAACCTTAGAGGGAAGGTATGACAAGTTGATGTTATATCACTTTAGACTCCTAAATAACTTCACAAGGAAGGTCCTCTAAATTTTCCTTTCTTTCTTCATTAAATCCTAACAAAGGTGTGTAATAGGATCAGAGCCAAACCATTCAGCATCAAGAATGCCCTTTGACATTGTGGCCTGATTAAATGATCATCTTGGAAGAATTGAGACAGAGAAAAAGAACTTGGCGGCACTTTCTCTTCTGGGAAGGTTTTGAGACCCAAACTCAACCTATGAATGAAAAGAAGAAAGCAGGCAAGAAGCATCCAACTCCTCAGAGTAGCTCAAAGAGAAGGAGAACTCTCCCAAAGTCACTAGAAGAGAAACAATCTACCGTAAAGCCCAGAAAAGCTAAAAAGAAACTAGATTTTGAAACAAACTCAGAGAAATCCACAGTAAAGAAGGCAAATGTTCTAAATTTTCCATACATAGATTCAGACACAAAACCAAAAAAAGATGATGAAACTCCAGCCATCAAAATTCCAGAGAACTCCATGGAACTTGCCCAGGATTTTGAAGTTTTTACTTCCAAATATAAAGGTGAAACCTCAAGAAATAAGAAATCAAATAAATCACAGAAGATTAAGGAGTTGAAAGAGATAATAGCAAAGCAGGAGATCCTAGAAAGGGTGATAAAGGAAAGATATAAAACTTTATCAGAGAATTTTGGAAAGACCAATGCAGCTTTTGAGAAGCTGGCACTTGGAAGCATTAAGAATAAGAAGAAGAAGAAAAAGATCACAAAGGATTATAACAGCTTATGGTGGTTAGCTAAGCGTCTGAAGAGGAAAAACAAAAAGTTGAAAGCAAGAATTACCACACATCCAAATTTACAGGTGCTGGCACAGGTCGCTGTAAATTTGCAAGGAGATTAATCAAGACTAATACAAACAATGATTTTTGATTTTAAACACAAAAGGTTTTCCTTTTGATTAAAACATAACTTTCACCAGCATACGAAGCACAGTTATAACCAATTAGTTGTTGAAAAGCAGAGCTTTCATCGGCTAATTAGCAATTTCTAAGGTGAAATAGCTGGTGAAACCGCAGAGAAAGAATTTTGAAGATTTTGATCTCGAACAGAGCGATTTTTGGGTGATTTAAAAGATAAGAGGGCATCAAAAAAATTAATCACCAAATCATGAAATATTTAGTTTCAAATATTCGTGGAGATATATGAGGTGAATACTCATATGAACAACCATCACCTTACTTACAACTGTGAAAGTTTTCCAACCACTGAAGACATGTGTCCTTTCCTCGATGACAGATCAGAGACATAGCAATGATGAAGACCATATGTCGAAGACAAACTTTGAAGACAGTTCGATTCATAGGAACTAGTTCTTAGTTATCCTATTGTATTTAGTTTTGTTTTCTGTTTTCTATATTTAGAAATCCAGATCTAGTTTTCCAGTATCTAAGACTTGTTGTAAAGGCTATAAATGCCTATCTTTTTCAGATGCCAGGGTTCGATTTTGGATACAGAAGATACTATATTGTAAACAAACTTTTCCATATGATAATACAAATCACAGTTGTCTGTCTCTATTGATGTCAGATTCTCATCTTTCCTTCTGTACTCTTATTCAAGTTGTTTTAGCTGCAGAATGACTGTCATCACATTGGTTAGCTCATAACTTGATTAATAGTTGCTTATTATTGTTTATTAAACCCTACATTTGTATTTGGTTTATAAGTATTGTTTTCTCACCCACTTAAAATCTATCATCTGATTATTGATCCTTGAGAGCACTGGTTCATTTGATTCTCATTTTGACTGTCTAAATACCATACTGTAATTGAGTTATCCCATTGATCCACACATACAAAATACAAAAAAAAGTTTACCTTAAGTTACCAAGCATCTTTGTCTTACAACCTCAAAGAGTTACTTGGAGTGATAACACAATGGATAGAAGAATGTGAGAGAATCTTCCAGCGATTGAAGAAACTGTTAATCAATGCTCTAATCATGAGGATTGCAAATTCGAATGAGGATTTCATGGTTTTCATAGATGAATGTAAACAAAGGATTGGGAGGCGTTCTCAGCAAGAATGGGTTTGTAATATGTTATGAGTCCGAAAAATTGAAAAAGCATGAAAATAAATATTCCCCTCATGATTTGGAGTTTCCATCTATCGTTCACGCTCTGAAGAAATGGAGGCATTACCTCATGGGACGAAGGTTCGAACCGAGGACAGACAATAATGGTATGAAGTATTTGTTTGACCAACCAACCCTAACTGCTAGGCATAGTAGGTGGTTGGAGTTTCTTTGTGAATACGACTTTGACATCAAGCATATTAGAGGAAAAGAGAACAAAGTGGATGATGCACTCAACAGGAGAGTGCATGAATTACATGCTACAACCATTAGCATATACCAAACTGATATTAAAGGCAGAATTTTGGAGGTTGCAAATGCAGATTTATAGTACAGGGATTTGGTAGCAAAGCTGCAACAAGGTGAGATGCCACAGAAAGTGGAAAATTATAAATTGGAAGCCGATGGAACACTTCTGTACAAGAACATAATTTATCTACCTAATATCCAGGACTTGAAACTTATGATTTTGAATGAAATGCATAATGTGTCGTATGCAGGGCACCCTGGATATCAAAAAACCATGGCAGCAATTAAGAGTCGTTACTTTTGGCCAGGTATGAAGAAAGAAATTGCAGAATACATCACTAGATGTATGGAATTCCATAAGGTTAAAGCTGAGCATAGGCACCCAATAGGGTTGCTACAACCTTTACCCATTCCTGATTGGAAGTGGGACGTAGTGACAATGTATTTCATCATAGGATTTACCAGGACCGACAAGCAGCATGATTCAATCATGGTGGTGATGGACAAGCTTATGAAAGATGCCCATTTTATTCCACTAAAGACTACTCACAAGGAAGCTAACGTTGTTGATATTTTTATGAGGGAAATAACACGATTGCACGGTATTCCCAAGACAATTGTGTCTGATAGGGACCCAAAATTTACCTCCAAGTTCTGGAAGGGGTTTTTCAAAGGATTTGGAACAAATTTGAACTTCAACACTGCTTATCATCCTAAGTCTGATGGGAAGACAAAGAGGGTGAACCAAGTGATAGAAGATATGCTAAAGATGTATGTGATGGACAAACCATCTAAATGGGAAGACTACCTACACTTGGTAGAATTCGCTTACAACAATGGGTATCAAGCATCGTTGAAGATGAGCCCATTTGAAGCACTTTATTGTAGAAAGTGCAATACTCTATTAAGTTGGGATAACCCAACTAATAGAGAATTAGTTGGGCCATAGTTGCTCAAGGAAATGGAAGAGAAAATGCTAAAAATTAAGCATAATTTGAAGGCTTCCCAAGACAAGCAGAAGATTTATGATGATAGGAACATAACCCACCAAGATTTTAAAGTGGGTGATCATGTTTTCTTGAAAGTGAAAGCTAATAGAAGTTCCTTGAGGCTGGGAAACTGTTCAAAGTTGGCAGCGAGATTTTTTGGGCCATTTGAAATCCTAGAAAGGATTGGGCCAATTGCATATATGCTTTCATTTCTTGCATCCATGACTGTACATAATGTGTTTCATATTTCATTTCTTAAGAAATATAGACCTGATGTTAATCATGTAATCGATTGGAATGTGATTTAGGTGGAGAAAGAAGGCATCTTGCAAGTGCATCCTGTGCGCATATTGGACCGAAAAATCAAGCAACTCAGGAATCACTCCATAGGGATTGTAAAGGTCCAGTGGACCTAGTACAGTCATGAGGACACGAAAAGGGAGCATGAGGATACTATGTGGGCAGAATACCCACATTGTTTTGAAGATTTTGGAAATCTTGTTAATGCTGTGTAAGTAAGTTGCACTGAGGATAGTGAAAAAATAAGGGGAGGGGATTGTAATACCACAAGGACGAGCCCCAATTATATCTATGTATTGTAAACATGTTTTTTAGGCTGGTGAGTCGAGCAATTGTAATCTAGTAAGCTTATGTGCAAGTAGGTCAGAGAGCCTAGGTGTTAAAGGCTAGGAACCTATTTTGTATATGTAATTATGCATTTTGTTAATATAAAAACATTGTTGCATGTAGACCAACCACAAAGAAAGAGTGATGGGGGAATAATATTCCACAAGGTTGGGAAAGGGAAAGGGGGCTGAAGGTTTGGGCCTAGGGGCTACGCTAGGGGGATTACCTCTAAAGGGGATAATAATTTATTATTATTTCCTAAAGACTAAGGTGAGCAATTGACCAAGTGTTGTCCTAAGTTCCTGGAAAGGGAATGAGTGCTAAGTGGAACTCATGCGGCTCTAGGAAGACAAGTGTCAACCTAGGCACATGCAGTTAAAATAGATGAGTCAATTCATGTTGGGGGTTTGTCCTCCATTTGGGAATCCGTTGTTTATCCTATTTTGTTGGGAAACTGATCTTTGCATACCCTTACATAGCTCTGAAACCTGAAAACCATGAGGCTGACTTGTGATGTTTTCCTGAGAAGTCGACGCATCCTTTGTCTGAACCTGTTTTGTCTTTGCATTGGACCTCTGCATAAGCCACACACCTCTAAAAATCATACCCATGAAGATGACCCACATCTTCTTTGAAGAATGAGCATTCCATAAATGTTTATGTCATGTGTGCTATAACTGTGGGTTGTTACAGCCATGCAGTCCCTTGGCTGAGTGTGGTTTATGTTGTCTTCTATTCCTTTCTGAGTCTTGTTGTTGCTCTCCTTGTGCAGGAACAAAGTTGAAGAAGAAGGTTGTTAGGCATGTGTGCAACACTCTCTCTAGGTGAGGGAAGTGGTTGTGGTTGAGGAGGCAGGTTGTCAGGCTTGCGTGAAATACTCTCTCCAGGTGAGGGAGGTGGTTGTGGTTGAAGAGGTGGGTTTTCAGGCCTGTGAGCAACTTTCTCCAGGTGAGAGAGTGTGCTAAGGAAGTGAGAACTCCTAGAAGGGGTCCTGTAGCTTCTACAGAGCTCTGAGAATTCTTTTTTGGCCTGTTGTTGAAGCCCAAGGAAAGGGAGGTGAAGCAGTTGATGGAGTGTGTGACAGTGAAGGTGTATAATCTTGGGGTGGGACAGGCATGTGGGGAATGAGAGTCTGTGAGAAATTGGCATAAGTGGCTCCTAGGAGAGAATCCTTCATCATAAAATGTGTGTATTCCTGTTGACCTTGCCTAGCCTAGGATTTCCTTGCCTGGTGGAGATTAGTCCTAACTCGAGGGTGACCTACTGCTAAGAGTGATGAGCAGTGTGGTCTAAGACTAGGACATTCATGGAAGGTTTGCAAGCAGTTGGTGGTGTTATTCTAGTTGAAAGATAAGTATAATTTATGTGATAAATTTTATGTGATGCATACCTGTGATGCTTGAATGTTATCATGTATTCCACTGCATGTGGATTTACTGTTAATCTTGTTTTGAATCTGAATGGTAACAACAACTATGTGTTATGTGTTTAATTTTAGATTAAAATGCATGTGATATATCTATATATCTGTGTGTGTGTGTGTGTGTGTGTGTGTGTGTGTGTGTGTGTGTGTGTG
>JZKD02S1705153.1:24713-36065 GCA_000966675.3 Picea glauca
GCTCCATCTGAAGTATCCATGTGATTGGGTCCTTGCCATCAAACTTCCTCATATCGATCTTAGGAACATGGTTGGTCTTCAAACCAAAGTTGGAGTTTCTCCATTCTTGATTTACTTTCCTTGTGTCCTCATCATGAATTTCGTGGGATGCATTTTCACTTTTAGGTGTCTTCACTGTTACGAAAATTTTCAATACTTCCATGATCTCCCCTTTTAAACCCTCCATCATCTCTTGTAGTTCATCTTCTGTTACTATCTTCTTTTGTAAATAATTATGTCCCTACGCATTTCTTCACCTTCATCAAGATTCCAAGTAGGATTTTCTGGAGGCTTATTTGGTGTAGAAGGTCCCTTTTTGGATGGCATGTTGGCCAAGTATCACTTTTGAACCTTGATTTTGAGGTGGTTCTACTAGACAATATTTCTTCTGTTGTATCTCCCAAGTTTCGGCCCTTTTGGGTATGAAACTTTCTTTTATGTATTTCTCTGATATCTCTTATCTACAATGCCATAGGTCTGATCAAAATTGGATGTGCCAAGTGGAATTTACTGTAACTTCACCACAACTTGTCAACTTTTGGCCTTTCCAGGAGATCTCACTTGTATAGTGTTCCCCGCACAAAATAATTGATATGAAATTCTAAAACTCGTACCAGAAATACTACAGACTGTCCATGATCCAATGAAACTAGTCCCACACAATTTAGATACTCAGGAATAAGTTATGATTGTTTTACCTGGAACACCTTCTTGAGACTAGTCAATAGGACTAGTCAGATACCCTATCTTACACAGGGTGTATCTACAAATTTAAGATGACCCAGAAGCTAAAATATTTACCACTGATTCCTTACTAATTTTTGTAAATATCCTCCAGATTTCAGGGTCTGAAATGTTACAGAAACTATTTTATAGTGAAAATTACGCAATGACTCAGTTCAGGATGATTCCAGAACCCTATCTTGTAGAGACTGTATCTCCGAAATTATAAGTCCTTAGGAGCTGAATTTTGAACCCAACGTACCTTGATCTATCTACTAAATATCCTCCAATCCGTTCCTTTTGAAATGTTGTAGAAAAAAAGTTATATCAAAAATTCCAAGGTGTCTCAGATGTAGCAGCGAAACCCCAAGACCTTGAGCTCTGATACCATATGTTAAGAACCAAATATCAATATAGCATAGAAAATCCTTAGAAAAAGTACTCAACGCCTTGAACAAGAGATAATTTTAGATAATAAGCCTCTTCAAGGGGGCAACCTCCTTTTACCCCACTTAAATGTTCAAGTACCAGATGATTCAAAATGAAAATGTCTCCTTGGTATATATAGGAGACTAGGAGTTATAATTACAACTAATGGCCTAAAGACGACATAAATAAAATAAAATTACTAATATAATATGCCTCAATTAAGGGGTAGTGAGCCAATATTAGGGCTTAACATTCCATGTAATAAAGGCCAATATTAATAAGGCCTAACAATAAGGAAGAATAAGTCAAATGTAAGAAGACCTTATCGAAGCTTCTGCTTCTAGAAGGATATTCCTCTAGATTTTACTTTTGGATAAATATATTTAGTATAAATAGAAGTAGAGGGTATGAGAAGTCTTGTCTTGAATATTATTGTAATAGAGAGTTTCTTTGTTGGAGGTTTCTCCCTCTAAGAGGAAAGTGAACATTTCTATCATTAATCAAAGTGCTCTTTCTGGTGTTATTCTATTATTGTTCTGGTATTGTTCTTGTTATATAATTGTTTTTATTCCACTTCTAACTAAAATATTTCTATTCTGCATACTATTTTATATCTCAAATACTATAGATTTCAACTATGAGATACTGCAAATTATCAACATCTTCATCACTATAAACATTATTACTTTCTTATTATTTGGATTCATAATGATGTAAATTTAAAAGTATCAAGTTCATCTTAAACATATACATATAGATAAAGATTATAATCAGAAAATTTTACATTCCTTCCCACGATTGGAACCATCATAGTTCCATTTAAATCTAAATCTATCATGCACCAAGAGGGATCGAATCCCTTGAGGTGCAAACATTTCCTCAAGTTTTTCACTCTAAAAGGAGGTTTTCACCTCGAGGGATTTGATCCCTCTAGGCACATGATTGATCCAGAGTTAAATGGATATATATATATATATATATATATATATAATCTCAATGATATTGGTCACAACCACTGGAATTGATTTTGTGTGTGTGTGTATTCTAATGAAAATCTAGAGAAAAAATTCACAATCACTTCTTCACATTTCAATGATGGAATGACTTTAAACCACTCAACATCGAACCTATAGATAAATTAAGTGATAAATACAAAGAAAATCATCTTGAAAAATAACCTCAAAACCTCATACATGAAGCTCAAAACACTCAACTTAGGCAACTGATGGTGATGGAAGAAGATAGGATTCAAGAAGGATTTCACCAAGAGGTACAGAAAGAAAGGGACAAATCTTGGCATGAAAAACATATTAAAAGGAAGAGTTTCAAGGAAGGAGACCTAATCTTGGTGTATGACAGTAAATTTCTTTAGCACCCAGGAAAATTTAGAATGCATTGGTTGGGACCATATGAAGTGAAGAATGTCATAGATGGGGGAGTTGTACAATTGAAATATTTAGGAGGTACGAAACTCACAGAAATGATTACCCAAGAAAATAAGAAGATGGCTACCTTTACAAAGTCTGCAAGGGTACTTGGGCATGTGGCTACAAGAAAATAATTACCCAACCAAGAAGTGGTTATAGATGAAGTATTGTGTGATGACATAGAACATCCACATGGAGGTCCAAGACTGGCATGAGGAGTGGAAAGTGCCATAGATTCCAAGAGCAATGCCAACAGTACAAAATTCAAATCTAGAGGTAGGGTAGCATATTCCTCACATAGAAGATAGGCAGGAATGGAACTATCTAGCAAAATAAAACAAAAATAAGTACATTGGGGGCAAGAAACTCAATTTGGTAGAAAACTAGAACATAAAAAAAGTCACAACGGGGTCCTACATAGGGTCCACATGCTATAGAGAAGGCACTGGGAGGACTGACAGGAAAGGTGAGTTATGAGGAAGTGCAAACAAATTCACAAGATGTAACCATGGATGAAGAAGTTGAGAAGGATACCGACATTGATACATGGATGCCAGAAGCATATGAACAGCCAGAGGCCCAAAGGAGGAGAACAAGGGAGCACAAAAGTGGTGCTAGGAAGAAATAAAAGGTCCATAGGAAACAAATGGAAACGTCACTAACAACAGATGATGTAGATCTGATAGCCAATAAAGGAGAAGATCAAATGTGAGAAGTATGGTAAATTGTGGAAAACCATCAAGCTTCAATTTTGGAACAAGTACACCGGGTAAAAAAATGCACTAGAACAAGTGAAGATCAAGGAGGAACAACAACAAAAGGAGAAACTGACACCAGTAAGAGAATTAGAACTTGTTGTACATACAGCACAAATGACAGTGCAGGGAAGTGCTAACTGTATTATAACACCAACTATGTTGTTCATCAACGAGGAAACAACGCAGAAGCTTGTGAAGGATATCGAAACGTTGGACTTAGTGTTTCCCAAAATACCAACAAAGGTGTTATGTAAGTTACAATTTAGCGTCATGAAGGAGATTCAGTCTAGAGCAAGGTATGATACAACAAATATACAAATAGTGCAGAAAGAAAATATGGTACTAAAGGAAACCATCATCCAGTAAGGGCAGAAGAAAGAGACAGTGCAACAAAAAGTGGACCAAATGGACACCCAGATAAACATAGTATTTCAATCTATCTCAGATGACACAGTATCAGAGGAATCATCTTCATAGGAGAAGATAACAAAGATAGTAGAGACTCTACAACAATATAAAGAGAAGATCAAGGAACTAGAGGAGAGCGTAACTGGAGGAGAGCGTAGTACCTATGAATTCCCCAACAGTCTGAGCGCAAAGAGAGAAAGGCGCGACAACAAATACACAAAACATCACACAGAACATACATAGAGTGACAAAACTACTCAAAAAGAGTGACCAACTATGGAACCAACTACTAGAGGATGGGAGCCTACAAGAGCTGCATGGAAAGGAAGATAAATTTCATGCAACAATGGAAAATGTCAAGCAACGATAGAGGACAATGTCACTACTAGAAAAAATCAAGACTGTCGCATAAATGAAGAACCTTTAGGAAGAAGAAAAAGAGGTAAAAGCACAAAAAATCGCATTGAAGGATCAGTTGGAGCCCCTACAAGAAAAGGTAGAACAGTTGTTCATGGAAATCGACGCAGTGAAAGAATGCCTTGAACATATAGGCTTGGAGGGGGGAAAGATCTTACGACCACCAATCACAGCGCAGGTGGTTAAATCCATGTCAGCAAAGAGCAATCAAGCTCAAGAGTAGTGCCAATGGATAGTAGATATGTACGAGTAATTAACACAAGTAGTGGAAAACACTAGAGTTAGGAAGTTACTCGTGAAGAGTCACAATGTTAGTGTCAGGGGCATGTTGGTGGAAAGCCATTTTTGAGGGAAAACCATGACGTGGGAAGCCAATGCACACATATAAGAAGCAACACGTGTAAGGTATATGCACATGAAGAAAAATTAGCACGTGAAAAACAAACATGCATGTAGAAGAGGAAGGCATGCAAGGTACGCATGTAATAAGACCTAGCCATGATAGGGTTAATGTTTTCGTAAGAGAATGTAATGGTTGGTAAGATGAAAATATGTATAAGTAGGTACCTAGGAGGTCTAGGTCGAGCGTGGTTTTTGGAGGTTTGTTGTTGTTCTTATGGGTTGGTCAGTGGTACTATGATGTAAAAAGAAAGAATAATTGTAAATTTGATCGACCTTTAAGTTGTTGAGCTAAGGAGAGGGAATAAGGGAGATCTTGAGAGTTAAATCACAGGATGAAGAGCCTGGTGTGATATAGTTCGCTTCATTGTAGATCTCGACCAGTTTGGATGGAGCATTGTAATGCGCGAGGCGTTGTAGTTTTGGAACCATAATAATAATAAAAAAGTAGAGTAGCCAAATCTTTGTGGACGTAGCCCAGGAGGGGTGAACCGCGGTAGATAATGTGTTATGTGATTGAATGTTATGTATCTCTTTTGTTTCTAATGATTAGATGTTAAAAAAATGTGTGAATGACTAGATAGATCTTCTCATTTACATGCATGATAAATAATGACAGGGTATTCCATATAAATTGAATGTTAAAGTAATAAATGAAGACTACAAAATTTAATCGCAGATACCCACTCATTTTCTAGGCTGCAACCACCTGAGTTTTGAATCCACCCATAAGAACTATATTGGGTGAGACTGTGCAGTGCATCCTGTGTGTTGTGTTGCCTTTTGGATTACCAAGAGGGCCGATAGTTTTAGGGGGGTTTTGTTGGAAATGAAGTGGATCTGAAACTAGGTCATCCTAAGAAGGGTAGCAGGAGTAAAATATAACCAAAAAGGGTCGATAGTTTTAGATGGTTTTGTTGGAAACCTGTTGAGAGCCAAACCTGGGTCAGCCCAAGAAGTGAGATACCAAGCCAAAAAATGGTTCTGTTTCCAGATGGAACTGCATAGGATTGAATGGACAGGATCCGTGGAATGAACGCGCAGAGACTGAAAGTATAAAAGGGAATATTCTGGCCATGCAATCCAACGAAGGTGGAAATCGAAAGATGGTTGAAATCAAAGGAAGTTTAGTTTGGACATAAGGATAACATAAACCCTAAGTTAACACTGCACAAATATCTTGACAAATATGTGTTTAGCAACTTGCATTAGGTATTTTTCTATGATTTCCCGCATTTGTTGCAAGAGAGGATATTGAGGTTAAAATACAACCACCCTACAAATTGAATTATATAGATGAAGTGGAATCCTATGGAGATCACATAGTTACAAAAAGTTAATAACAAATTTATGTGCGCAGTAGATTTCTGGTTAGACAATATTGTGGCATGGTTTATCACCGAATTTGCACTAGATACCGCGAAGTCTTACACCAAAGAAGAGTAGGATTTTATAAAATTCCATATAGGTAGGTACATCATATCGTTGTATATTTCAATCAATATTTAATTGTATGAAAACGATGTGATTACAATGGAATCAGACAACTAAACTTCCCTGCATGCATGGGGGAAGGGGGGAAGCACTGAGGAGGTGGAAAAATGGAGGAAGAGATGGATAAGGGAAAGAAGAAGGAGGCCATGGACCCAATCATGATGGAGGAAGACAGGATAAATAAGATAATGGAAATCGTTGGAAATACATGCATTGGAGCACCCTAACAATATAAGATGAATAACAAGAAGAGAGCCATAACTGACAGAGAGGGCTTGGAAAGCGACGAAGAAGAGGTAGAGTATCTTTGGGCTGTGGAGAAGATTGAGGAAATATTATGGGCAACATATGAAAGGAAAAGATGAGGTCCATGGGAAGGGACAGAAGGAAGAAATCCAAACCAGATCATCATCAGTGTGTAACCTACAACCGCATGTGTGACTAATACACCAGAAAGGACACCCACTTTTAGACAACCAAATTTTAGTGGAAGAAAAGAAATATGACATGGATCCAATCAAGGAGAATCAATTGGGGGAGCCAGCTTAGGAAGTAAAAGTCTATAATACCCTAAGGCCGAGCCCCTATTGAATTGTAATGATGCTTAATGATGTTATAGGCTGGTGAGCCAAGTAATTATAAGCTGGGAGGATTATGTGTTTATTAGGTGGAGAGCCTAAATGCTAAGGCCAGAGAGCCTATTTTTGTATATGTAATTATGCATATTATTAATAAAAATACATCGATACATGTATACCGACCACGGAGAAATATTTATGGGGGACTAAGCTCCAATGGGTAGGGAAAGGGATGGTGCTAAGATGCTAGGATAGAGGGGACAAGCTTGAGGGATTAACCCAAGGGAATATTATAATGTATTTCCTGAAAATACTAAAGTTGGGAAATAAACCCAGTTATCCTAAGTTCCTTTGGGGAGAGGAAAAAAAATCTAAGGGGAGAGGAACGAGCTCTTGGAGAGTCAAGTCTCATCCAGGATGAATGAATATTTATGTGGCAATTTCCATTGTTGTGGGGGTTCACTATCACCATCCTGGGCCTCTCACGATTCTGCAATCTGACCATTCTGACCATTCTCTCTCTAGGTGTTATGAGAATTGACCATTTCTTTCCATTTTCCCTCACAAGTTCACTCACAATCCATGCCTCCCTTGTCCAGATCACGCACACACTGAATAGGCACACAGCCAAAGCCATTTCTGCCATTATTGAACCTATGCCATCCTTAACCTTGGTAATTGTCGAGTCGTCCTTTCCCATTTTGTTTTTTGGTTTGAAGAGGCAAGTTGACAGGCCCATGGTTGAAGAATTAGGTTGTCAGGCATGTGAGAAACTCTCTGCAGGTGAGAGAATTTGTTGGGGAAGTGGTTTGTTCTAGAGGGAGTCCATCAGAAGCTACAAAACTCTAAGAATTCATGATCCAACCTGTTGCTGAAGCCCTGGAAGGGAAGTGAAGCACCTGATGGAATGTGGAACAATGAAGGTGCATATTATTGAGGTGGGACATGCATGTGGGGAATGTGAGTCTTTGAGCAGTGGACGTAAGTAGGATCCTTGGAGAGAATCCTTCATGTTGCATTGCATAGCTTCCCGTAGCCTCAACCTAGACTAGGATTCCTTTTCCCTGAGTGAAGTTTTGTCCCAGCTCAGGGGTTATCCACTGCTGATAGCTTGGAGCAATGTGGTCAAAGGATGCGAATTTCATGGAAGGTTTTCATGCAATCGGTGGTCTTCTCATAAAAAGATAAGTACCAATTATGTGTATATTGTACATGTGTTATAATGTTATCAAAATTGTTTGTATATATATCGCATGTATGTGTTATTATCACTTTTGCATGAGTATGTGTATGGGAATAATGTTTATGTCTATTAAAATTTCATTATATATAAGTATATGTATATCTGAGCATGATAGATAGTTTCAAGTAGCATGACCTGTCCTGGAAGGCCGAGGACATCTCAAATTGGTATCAGAGCCTAGTTTTCAACACTGATCCTGAATTGGGCCGTATAAGTGGTTATGGAAGAAAAAACTCAGAGGAATTCATGTACAAAGTGACAAAGGGAGCTTAGAGAGCTCCAGGGTGGTAATGGGAATTTGAGAAAGTATAGTTCTTCAATAAAGACAATAGAGAAAAGAGACTATAGTAGTTGTGGGTTTGGATCCACAACAATAGAACTTCGATTGTTGGATTTATTCAGGAAGGGAAAGATCCATCACAATCATTGGATCCAAAGAAGGTGCATGGTGTTTAAGCACCTAAGTCCTTTAGACTTCACCTCTCCAGTCATTTTAAAACTATAAGTAGAGGAAATTGTCGAAGCCTGGAGCTGCGAAGTCCCGGAGCCCCAAAGTTCGGAAGTATGGAACCAATTTGGACTATCCATTTCTAGGGACACATGTTTGAATATTAAGGGATGATCGAAGTTAGGTAGTTAGAGGGTTGTGTGGTATTCAATAACAAGTTCCTCCAAATATTTGAACCACAAAGTCCCGAACTCCAGAGTGAATCTGGACCGTTCGTGTATGAGAAAACTTGTCAGTAGATCATCCTATTCGATAATTTTTCCATTCGGGGGATTTGTGGTGAACTTTTTAGAAGTCTCGAAGCCCCGAAGCTCCAAAGCTCTGAAGTCAAGAAGTTCCAAAGTGACGTGGCTTGTTGACATCACTTTGGGTGACATGGGCACACAGGATGCGTTCCTTGTGTCAGTGTGTTTCATGCTTTTAAAAGACTAATTTTTGCAGTGTTAACTTGACACGTGTCACCCATTTGATTGAGTCATTTTTCCACATCATTTTTCTTGCCACGTGGTGCTCCTGGTGGTGGCACAAGAAATTTAATCTGGGTGAAGAATTTATCTATATCGAGCATGCATTGAATTTTATCATGATCTATCAAGATCAATGGTTGGGAGGCATTGCAGAGATCGAAGTTGCACGGGAGATAATTTTGTAGGGTGGTCCTGCAATCCAAACCATGGTTTCCCAGATGGGGTACGTTTTAGCATGGGGATGATTGCAGAATGATAAATGGGTCACTTCAAAACCATTGAACCATGTCCCCATAATTTGACAAGTAGAAATTTTGATGTGGCATGATGATGTCAATGGGGGTGACGTGGACTAGTTTCGTCAGTGGGGGTGACATGGACTAGTAGCTCAACAATTTTGCGGTTCGATATTTTTGGAAAAGTGTCGAAGATAGGATCCCCCAAGTCCTGAAGCACCAAGTATGATGTGGCAAGATAACATCACCTAGGGTGACATGGACCTACCTAATTCTGCCACATGTCACTCATTTTCATACTTTTGATAGGCCCTTAGGATCGATTGGAACCTTAAATGTGTCACTTGACAGTGGGTCACTTGACAGTGGGGCCACATGTAAACACTTTGATTGGTGAAATATGTACTTTATGGGCCCTAGAGAGTTAAGAAGTTTGGGAGTTTACGCTGGGGGAAAAATTGTTGGAAGAAATTCCGGAACTCTGAATTTTCAGAGTCCTAAAGTCTCGAAGTTTCAAAGTGACGTGGTGGTGACGTCACTTGGGGGTGACCTGGAAACACATGATGTGTTCCACGTGTTAGTGTGCTATCTTCTTTTGTAGGGATAATTTTCCATTTATATGTTGACATGTGTCACCCCTCAGATCAGGCCATATGTTTGCTTCTAGTGTTCTACCACATGGAACAAGATCCTACAGTTTAGAGACTAGGAACTCCAGATGAACTTGGTCAAGAATTGTTAAGCATAAAGGATCTCGAAGCTCCGAAGAGTGGAGTGAATCCTCGCCGTCCATCAAAATGGGACACGTGGTGGTATATCCCGTGGTATGGAGAATTCAAGGCATAAGAAGTTGCAGTCGAGGACTTCCATAGGCTCGAAGTCTAGAGTCCATTGTGATCATTGATCAGAGAGGATGTGTGGCACCAGATTCCCCAGTCCAGAGGAGTGGTACTCCAGGGGATTGCGTTGTAGAATTTTTATGGTTGAGGACTTCTGGAGGCCCGAAGGTCATAGTCCATCATGACCGTTGATCACATATGACATGTGGAGGAAGGAGAGGGAATCTCTGGTGGGTCGACACTTCAGAATATTGGTAGTGAAGTGTTTTTGGAAATCATCGAAGCCTGAAGTGTCGAAGTTCCTATCCACCGTTGATCTGAGAAGAGAATGTGGACCGTATATCCACTATACTTTTTGTTTTCTCTAGTTCATCGGTTCGATATATTTGTTGTGATGTAATTTGGAAACTGTTGAAGCCTGGAATCTTGGAGCCCCAATCCACCATATATTTAAACGAGGAATAAGGACCATTGATTTGTATGTCCTCCAAGTATTTGGAGAATTGAAGTTCGGGAAAAGTGTATGAAAATGGGGGCATATCCTTCGAAGCCCCAAAGTTCCAGATCAAGGAGGCCCGAAGCATAGGATAAGAGATTAATGATTTTTTGCACGAATTTGATCAGACCAGGGTCCTTCTTAGTTTACCAAAAAAAGGTATCAAGTAGTCTAGAGCACTGGAATTTTCATCTTATCTAAAGAGAAGAATTCTCACCCAAAGTGCAAACAAGACAAGAATATAGGGAAGGGAAAGGAGAATACTTAGGAAGATTTCAAGAATATTCAAGATTCACCATAGTCTTGCACAAGATGAATTAATCAAAGAGCAGATTTGAACTCATTCATAACTAGTAATAAAGGCAACGGGGTTGCGACAACATTTGTAAACAGTTATAACATATTGATTTTATCAGACATGAAGAAGTAAAGTAAAGAGACAATTCACAACCATAGCCAGAGAATTACACATAATATTTCAAAATTTTAGGTCCTTCCATATATTATCATCAAAAGAGATTCTCAGGTACAATTTAACATTTACATGTTATTACTCTATTATAGCATTTTCTGGCTCCAGACTCATTCCTCAGAGCTCTATCTATCCTTTTCCTAAAATGGATACGAATTACAATCATAGAACGTACATGAAGTAAATGTGTCACATACCCACTACCATAATCAAATTTTCGTTGATTCCTGCAGAATCAGAGCCCCCAAATTACCTACGGAGGCCTAGCACAAGCTGGCTCTTTCTCTCTCTTTGTTCCCATGTGATAGCGGGTCATGATCACAATTCAAATAATCATGGTGCCTCTTTGTATTTCAAGCCTCGGTGCTACAGTGATTCCAAATCATTCGATTCTAAAACCGCCAAACCCCGACAGGGCT
>JZKD02S1705153.1:36259-54210 GCA_000966675.3 Picea glauca
GTAAGGGGGGTCCGGAATTCGCCTGAATGTCGTTGATCAAGGCGAATTGATCCTGATCGTTCCCGAGTTGCACGCTTAATTCTAGACCCCCCCCCATCGCTAAAGGCAGAAAAACAAGGGTGCTCTAGAATGAAACCTCAGTCATAGATCTGGGCGGGTGGACCTTGGTCATCCATATTTTCTCGCCACTTACCCTAAGGCACATTCGCGCCCCAGCTTAAAGTTGACGTCTCTTCTCCACATCTGGCGGTCATTATAGAACCTGAGATCCCCTGAAGGAATCTCATCTATTCATCAGGACTTATCCACATGCTAACGTCTCGATATTATAGGTTGGGATTTATCAAGGCGAGAGCCCAACCTCTTGTCAACGGAATTCTCGAATCCCCGATTCTCGATTTCCAAAAATGGGTAATCTCTCGACACATAGCCTCCTTAAATCGGACGATCCAGATCTATCTCGGGGTTTCCATCATGGAAAGTCCCGATCTCTCATCACTAGAACTCATGGATTCTCGATTCCCGATTTCCCGAAATGGGAAATCTCACGACACATGGCCTCCTTAAATCAGACGGTCCAGATCTATCCTGGGGATTCCACAATGGAAAGTCCCGATCTCTTGTCACTAGGACTTCCGAGTTCGTGATTTACGATTTCCTGAAATGGGAAATCTCACGACACGTGGCCCCCTTAAATCAGATGGTTCATATCTATTTCGGGGCTTTCTCCCTTATTCACTAAGGGTTTAACCCTCGGGTATCTCCTGACAGATCCAACGGTTGTCGGGTTTTTCAGCTAAGATCTAATGGCTTAGACAGGTTCCTAAATTGTGCATTCTCCCATGACTTCCTGGACGTGGAAAATTCATTGGTCCAGATGTTCTCATGGACCTTGGGGATCTACGGTACTGATTTCTTCACTACCCACGAAGACACAGAAAAACAGAGGGGTAAGACATTTAACACCCTACTTACTCCTACCAATCTAACAACCATGCGTGACCACAGGTTTCTTAATGGAATCTCGTCCGTCGATCAATACCTATCAGGTTTAAGGCACTTAACACTCCATCTTCTTCTTCCGATCTGACGGTCATGAGTGACCACAGATCTCCCGACGGGATCTCGTTCATTGATTCGATACTTCATCCTTATGCTGCCATCTTGGGTTTTCAAGAGGATCGTTCCTCCTCGTGCAGGGTTACTAAGGCCTTGCGCTTTCACATTCTCTTTCTCGGTTCTTGATGGGCTTTTCAAGGAGGGTATCTCTATGGGGAGGTTTTTACCCAGGGTACTATCTAAGGCAGATAAGGGTACCTTTCTCCCACAAATCAGACGCGCAGTCTGAATTAGATCAATATGCATATAAATAACGATTTATGAAGACATAAGCCATATGTAGTCTTTCCATTATAAACATGCATCTACCAGTACTGATCAAAACACCATATAGACATTCTTACTCTGAAATCATTCACCATTTCACAGCTTATAAACATAAATGTTAAAATAAATATATATTTCAAGATGCCAGAGGAAAAACAATTATCAGAAATAACACCAGGGGTTATGCAACTGCTGAGAGGGGTACTCGTTTCCACCCAACCGTAGGCTCGGAGACTCCCAACAGATTTACCACTAGCCACCCCCGAGATGAGACCACGATGTTGTGAGACTACGTCTCTGTTTACCCGTGACCAGGAGCGAAGGTTACTCTACTTCCTCTCTGTTATCACACACTCTGCATATTGTCAGAGTTCTTTTCCTCCCCTCGCGTCTGCCCCCAATCACTTCTCCCCCACACATTATCCTCTTGTGAGATTGTGTGTGGTGTGATTTCCCTCGTGCTGGTCAAGCCTAACGGCTCTACGGATGGGCGGTTCACCTCCCCATCCCTCATTAATTCCTGAGGATCCATCTACCTACCAGCCTGTGATACATTTAATTCAGGTCCAACGAGCCACTTTTGGTTCTCCGGGCCAGTGAATCCCAAATATGGTATTGATTCTCGGTGGAAGTTAATGCCATCTTTCCATATGCCTTCCACCGCCATCATGGTCTCTTTTTTCTACACATCCCCTCTCAGCGGTCCTGCAATATAAATTCATAATATTATTCACATTCATTTACCTTTTCCACAAGGTCCATTCACATCACATATTCACATTTCTGATTTTACCATAGTTCTTGGCCAGTCCAGTTATTTTTACAAACTAGGGGAAACAGGGTGTTACAAAATGGAAATCCTACCTACACCCATCTAACCCTTTACAATCATATATATCTCATATATATAGGTTGATTAGGATTTTCTGGCTTGTGACTTTGCATACTTTCTTGTTTTTTCTCTATTGTAAATTATTTTTCCTTTCTGGTGTTGTATTGTCCCTCTTTCCAACCATTTTCTATTTTCTTGCTTGCTCCACTGTCTAGCTCTTTTGCAGCTTGCACAACTTGTATTTGACTAAAATTGGGACTGTATTGTTCCTTGTGAAATTTCTAACCGAAAATGAAGGGCCCAATAAGCTCCGACCACAATCCTTGACTCACCCTCGAGTCAATTCCTTGGCTCTTCTGTGGCTTCAAAGAGCTCCTATTGCTTTCCTTTATACGCTATCTCCATTATGATTTCCACTTCTTCTTGATCTCTTTCCTTTTTTTCCTCTTCAAACGAAGGGCCCAACTCTCAGACCAAATCCAAGGCCCTCTTCCTTACTCCTTGAAAACTAAAAATTTTATCCTACCACTTTCTGGAAAGGAGTGAAGCATCAACTATGAACTACTGAGTCACATCTATAATGCATCCCTTAGGCTTGGATGTGACTAGGGAATTCCATTATGAATCAGTTGTAGCATATACCTGATGCATTTGCATGTAGGTTGTCTAAACAGCAGGTTGAAACTCCCGTATCTCTTTCTTAGCTACTAACTATGATTCAAATAAAGCATTTAGAACGTTATCTGCATGCTGCATCTGATCAAAATTTTCCTACCGCTCCAACGGATCCATGGTGACAAAAAATTATTCATTAAGCGATTGTATGTTTGCATGCACCTCCTCTAGGTTTTGGTTGTGCCTTGATGTAATACCCATCCAATCGCTAACTTCTTAGAATATCCTTGTGCATTATGTTGTTCGTTTGTGTAGTGTTTCTCTAGCGTTATTTCCTTCAAGAACTGCTTTTTCCATTTTATCTTGAAGCTTCTTGGGTTATTGTTCTGCTTCAAGTTGAATCTCCCGCAACTATGCTTCAATGTTCTCTGTGCAAATAGAAAACTATGACTATGCTTCCTGCAGTACCTCAATATGATGCTCACGATCTCCTACTACACTGAATTTCAGCAGTTGTGGTGTTTCTTTTCTTATTTCTGGCCAGTATTCTACAAGCTTCTCCTAGACTCTCTCCAGTTTTTTCTCTGCCTGGATAATTTCTTGTTCCTCTTTTGTCATGTGTGCTCGGGAGAGGAGTAATTCCTCCTTTGTAAAATTTCTGTCTCGCTCGGCCTATTGTAGCCTCTGTGCCAATTGATCAGTGGAATCGCTAATCATTCCAATTAGATGTGTTGATGGCCACTGAGCGAGGTCACTAGAATAAGGAGTGGTCTCCCTAGATACTCGGACCTGCAGTGGGAGTCCACTGGTCATTGAATGCTCTGAAGGTGTCTCCACATATTCCTCTATTGTATATGGACCTTGTGGTGGCTGCAGAAGTCTCATCCTCAATGTTGATGGAAGGACTGGTAGGACTTTTGTTTTTGTCAGACAGAGCTGCATCAACTCTGCACATTGTTGTGGATTTTGGAGTACTAACTCCAACTGTTCTTGAAACTAGCTTATGCTATGTTCTAATGTAGTTACATATTGTTTTTGAACCTATGACACTTATGCCTCTTTCTAGACCTAGGATTTTGTTGTTCCACTTCCTTGGATAGCACCATTTTCATTGATCGTTGAAGGTGTGCATTGACGACTTCGGACTTGCAGTATTGGTACAGTTTGAATCTCCATTGAAGATGGAGTGTCCTGAATTGGTACAAAAGGGAGAATATGTTGGCTCGAGACTTCAGTTTTTGGACCAGTGAGTTCTAGTCTATGTTCAGGTGGCTCGGGGAGGTCCAACTACATGGGTTCTAGTTCAATGGTTTGGCATGGGATGTTGATTTCTCAAGGTGGCGACTGGGGATCTGGGGGTGATGGAGTTTGTTTAGTAATGATGGTGGTGGATGGAGTGGTGTCAGGTTCAGGTTCATCCTGAATTTTAATGATTTGTGCCGCTTGAGTTGTTTTTCGAGTACAAGGAATGGTTGACGATATCGGATGAGGGTTCACAATCTTTATAGGGGAGAGCCCTGTCTTGGGTTTCTTGACCAATGGGTCTCCAATAAAGGAAATTTCTGGGATGTCATTGACATATTTACTTGTCAACATGGATTTCTCTGGAAGTTGTGGGAACATGGGAATTGTTCTCTTCTTGTGTTCCATATGTTGCAACTCTCCCTCCTCCTATGAGTCTATTTGCATAGGAGCCTCTTTCTTCTTTTCCTCTAGGCCCGAGATCGATCCTACCCCTACTTATTTTCCCTTTTTCTTCAAAATTTTTGTCGGTAGGAGGTAGTGCATCCCAAACTTGTGCGGTTTTCATTTCACTCTTGTCCATGACATGACCTCCTTGTCGAAGGCCTCCTCATCCAGGTAGAATGGAAACATCCGAGAGTGGAAGTATTCTCTCTTGGCATGCCTTGGCCAGAAAAATGTGTGGTGGCACTTCACACTGAATGCGATGTTCTTCATTTTCATATTGAGTAATTCCTGAGGAATGCGCAACCTCTGAGTTGAATCAAGCCACCGATTGTACCATTTTGAGAACGATGCATTGTTGAATGCAGTGTTCTCCAAGTCTGACCTTGAATGCCAAGGCTCGAACATATTTGCAAGTCATCCTTTTTTCACTGGTGATAGTGGTCTTGCTACAGGTGGTGTCCACTTTATCATGGGGAATTCAACTAGCAGGTATCCATAGGTGAAGGTGTCTCCCTTCTCCTAAGGTTCCTCACATGCCACTAGGATTTCTTTGAGCAAGTAGTTTCACCAATTGAACACGACGTCGTTGGCGCAAAAGTATGCCACTGATAGGGAATCTAATGTGCATTCACCTTTGTAGTATGACCGCATGATATTGCTATCAATTATGTAGAAAGCGGTCCTAACTTTCTGGAGTAGAATGGGATCAATCATGGTTGTGTGGCCCCCTATCTGTATATGAAATCGTTCATACAAGCTGGGTTCTCCCTTTTTATTCCCATACTTATTGGGACCTTGAAATACTTTGGATACATCCTTGCCTTCGAATGATAATCCAATAAGTTGATGGATGTATTCTGCATGAATTGGGTATTTTATATCTAACCATAGTCTCTTATCGTGTACCCTGCTGATGAAGAACTTGGTACATCTCGCAACCTCGCTCGAAGTTCCGAACACTGGTAAATATCTAAGATTCATAATGGTGGAGTTGAAGAGGTTGATGAACTCCAACTTTGGCACAAATTGCATTCCTCCCAACTCATTTGGAGTGACACTCCATAATACATCAATTTTCAACTACAGGAACATGACCTGGTTTGTTAGGTCGAGGTCGAGGAGTTTGACTGGCTCGACCGTCCCTTTGAGATCACCCACGATCTCAACCCTAGGATCACATGGCTCATTAGACACTGCATCTTTAGAAACTGTACTCCTGCTCCCTGTAGCTCTCAACTTAGTGATTATGTACTATCAACCAACTTTGATAGGCTAACTGGGATTGGGGATCATGACTGAGGGCCAAGGGATTGCACAGGCATGAGAAAAATTCAGAATTCGCAAGGTGCTAAGTTCTCTCTCAGAAATAATACGTCTTACAGTGAGTTCACACAACTTTATACTCGGGCTTAGCTAGAAAATTATGTACGAAGTGATAAATCCATTCATCATTAACCATATAGATGCAACCTGGAGTTGAGTTTTCTGACGGGACTGGTTAACGAGGTAAATCTATCGGGTGATCTTGGAATTTATTGAGCAAGTTGGTTAGGGACGTGGATGACTCCAGACCTTACCATTTGAATGGATGAGAATATTATCACGAATAACGATGGCATCTTCATGTATCACAGTTTTATGGTTTAGCAGAGTTCAGACGGGTTACTGTAGCAGTCATAAAGGCTATGACTGGACTGGGTTCGTGTGACACATGGAATAGGATTGCATCTATTTTCTCGCTCCCTTCGAACACAAAGGGATCCCTATCACATTTAATGACTTTCATTAATGGTTTCATGGCTATTCTAATCCTACGTTGCTGAGTAAGAAGTTTTGCACCAAAACAACACTTAGACAAAAAAATGAAATACATGTCGCAATGCGACAATGTACACTCTGACATTACTAACTTCAATTCATAAAAATTGCAAAAAAAATTCAAATCTAGCTATGATACATGCTCCTTTGGACTAGAGAAATAGTCCTTTAGCTCAGTTTTGAGAAATATAGGGTTTTAGTCGAGTGCCATTCACCCATCCCGACAAAAGTACACCATCTAGTTGCACGATTCTAACTACTCGAGAAGGTTGGATCTTTGCAACTATAAATAGTCCCAACCAATGCATGAACAACTTGCTTGGATGTTTTTGATATCAGCTATCATATATTAATACCTTATCTCCTTGCACAAATGTTTTAGTCTTAATGTTTATGTCATTCCAAGCATGTTTCCTTGATTTCTCAATTGATTGATGAAAGTCTGCTAGAAACCTAGTCTCTTCAAGTTCTTGCAACTCTGTAACCCTCTGCGTGACTGATTCATCCTCTAATATGTGTGTAATTTGTGCAATGTGTAGACTCGGGGTAATGAACTCTGCAGGTACCAAATTCTCTTTCCCATAGACTAGATGAAATGGAGTATACTTGTGGAGTTTCTTTGTGGTTGTCCTGTAATCCCATAAATCTACTGGGACTCTGTCATCTTAATCTTCCATGTTTGTGCAACAAACCTTTTCTAATCCTCTCTCTAGAATCTTGTTAAATTCCTTTATAGTGCCATTGGCTTGCAGATGGTAGGGGATACTTTTATGATGTTTAATTAAGAACTTTGTTGTAATATTCGCTATTGTACTATTGATAAAATGACCACCCTGATCACTGGTCAGAATTCTAGGACATCGAAACTGAGTAATAATACTTTCAAAAATAAACCTGGCAGCAATATCGGTCGAGCAATCCTAAACAATTGTTGCCTCATCCCACCTTGTAAAGTATTCAATTGCGATAATAATATACATGGCCTTTGAATGCTTATCTATGGGGTTGATCAACCCAATGAAGTCAATCACCCGCTTCTCAAATTCTTACAGAGCTTGAATTAGCTGAAGAGGTAATTCATCTCATCGTGATGGCTTGCCTACTCTCTGACAAATGTCACAATATCTAGAATATTCCTTCGCATCCTTGAAGAGTGTATCCCACCATAATCCATCTTGGAGGACCTTCTATACAATGGAATTTCCTCCAACATGGCCTCCTACAAATCCACTGTGGCACTCCCACATTATGTCTTGTCTTTCATGATCTAAAACACACCTCCTAAGGATACTATCTAGGCCCAACTTACACAATTTCCCTGCAATCAATTGATAGTATGCTTCTCTAACCACCATATCAAATTTATGAGTTGTGGAGTAAGTTTATGGGTAGGACCCTATGCTTAAGAAGGCTACTATGTCTTCCAAGTATTCTGGCACGGCCTCAACCCAGAACAAGTCTGCATTCGGGAGATGATCATCGGTTTCTCCTCCACTTTCTCCTAATTATAATATGGATAGGTGATCAGGGCCCACATTTCATATTCTAGGTTTAATGATCACCTCAAATGAAAATTCCTGAAACAGTAACAACCATCGACAAATTTTCTTCTAAAACAGGATTGTTAACTAGATATTTTAACGCAGAATTATTAGTAAAGAATTTAAAATGTGAGCCTAACAAGTAATGTCTAAACTTATACATAGCGTAAATCATAGCTAAATCCTCCCTTTATGTGGTTGTAGAGTTGTGATCAACTTGCGACAGATTCCTTATAGAAACGTAGATAGGATGATCCATAGATCCATCTCCTGGTTGTGCTAAGATGGATCCCAGGGCAATACCTAATGCATCTATGTGCACATGAAATTCATTTTCCCAGTTCAGAAATATCAGAATAGGTGTTGTGATGAGATTTTCCTTTAGGATGTCGAATGCTTTGTCACACTTTGCATCCACTGGAACACTTTTGACTTCTTTAGTAGATTTTCCAGAGGTGTTGTAATGTTTGCATACCTTCTGATAAACCTGTGATACTACCCTGTGTGCCCCAGTGTGGAGCGAAATTTTTTGGCACTCGTAGGCAGTGGCATGTTTGTAATGACTGCAAATTTGGTTGGGTACACTAGTACTCCTTCTCGGTATACTATGTGGCCTAACAAATTCCCATGTGGCACACAAAAGATACACTTTTTGAGCTTCAAAGATATCTGCAATTCCCTACATCTATCAAACATCAGACGTAGTAATGCTACATGTTCCTTGAGAAGACTGTATACCGTCCAATCGTCCATATAAACTTCTATAAACTTGTGAATAAAATCTTGGAAAGTTTCTATTACAATTCAGGAAAAGACTGCAGGGGTGTTCTTTAGGCTAAAGGGTGTCACATTGTATGCAAATGACCCCCATTACGTTATGAATGTGGTCTTCCTTTTTTCTTCTTCAACAATTCTCACTTGGTGATACCTTGATAATACATCTGTAAATGAGAAAGATTCCTTCCCCGCAACCTGTTCTAGAACCTCTTCAGTAAAAGGTGTTGGGAAAGGTTCATGCACGTAGGAAGAGTTAAGGATTGTGTAGTCTACACATACCCTAATGTCCTCTATACCTTTCTTTCTCTGGATGACTATTAGGCTAACCCATTCTACTTCTTCCACTGGAAAAATAAGTCCAACCTCAAGCATTTTTTCTATTTCCCTCTTAACCTTCTCTTTCACTCTAGGGTTAATGCGATATGGTCTATTCCTTATAGGATTTGATCCCAGTTTTATTGCATTCTTCATCTCTCCCATAGCTACTTTAATCCCTTTTATCTCTGAGAATATATTTAGGAATAAGTCCTCATACTCCCTCAACATGCTATGTATTTCTTGGATAGTTTTCTCATTGTAGTAATCTCCTACCATAGCGATTTTAGGTTTCTCTGTAGTTTCTATATTGAATTTTCACAACTTCAATGGATAATTATAAGAACTATCAGTTTGGCTGGGTATGGTGTTCTGGATTTCTCTCCTTCCTTTTGTTTCCTTAATGGCTAAGTTCCTCAATTCTTCTAAATCATCTGGGTTTTCCAAATTATTCTCAATCTTATAGCATTATATAGGTATATTTCCCATGTCTAGGTGAAGGTTATACTGAATAATATGACTATTCTTTTCACATACCACTGGGTATGATTTCTGTTCACCTACATTGGTAAAAAGGAATCCTTTGATTTTTTGTAGGACTAGCTTAAGCTCAGGGTACTTTCTTGTAAATGAGAAGTCCTTGAAAAAATAGTCTACTAATGTTTTCCAGTCATTGGTATGTCTTATGGTTTCTTCGTGCATGTACCAAGATTTCAGAATCAGACCTAGATAATGGGGAAATTCTTGAACCCACAAGAGAGATGGTATTTATGAAAATTTCCACTGTCTCAGACATTGTTCAATATGTGCTTTAGGATCAGACTATCTATTGAATAGTTGTGCAACTTCGGAATCTATCTACACCTATGATTCCAGTTTCTCCTTATCTTGAAATCTATATTGGATAGCTTGCTTCACATCCTTCCAGTTCTTAATCAAGGTTTTGTGACTAGCCCACCATCTAGTAGGGGTGTCCTGGAGGGCTAAGTCTAGAAATGAAATCCTTTGATCCTATGTTATCTTCTCTTCCATGCTGACCAAAAAACTATCAAGTTCTGAGGTACCATCATTTATCAGGTGTTCTCTGACCTTGGTTCCAACCTATATATTTTCTTTGACAATTGCGCATCTTCTTGAAAATATTTCATATGAACCTTGTTGACAATTGTTAAATGCTAGTTTTGAATCTTCATCTGCCTATTGTATGATCCTCCAACTTATTGATCCATCAACAATAGGATTTATGTAGTCTTCTCTCATTCCTACTCTTACAATGTATAACTGATCCAAATCTTCTCCTTCCATATTGTTGTCTGTTTTCTCCATGTATTGAGGGCCTACATATAGATCCAAGGGTTGAGCCACTTTTATTCTATCTGCTTCAAATGTCATAGTATCCCTCTTTAGGTCAACGACAACATAATTATCATAGTTCTAGTCAATACCAAGTAGTGCATGATAAGGTTCCTTATCTCCCATGATTTTGATCACCTCAAAATCATCTATAGTATTTACTCCTGCAGCATCTATCTCCATATTCTCCAATCTTCCTATTGGGAAAATACAATATTGATTGGCCATTCTTAACTGGATTGGGGAATATGTCAACTGGGGTTTCCCTAAACTTTCCCAAGTCTTTTTAGGAAGCATGTTAACATTAGATCCTAGATCTAACATAACATATTTAATCTCAAACTCATCTTTCTGGGCTGCTACTCTAAACTCTTTTCCAGTATGTACTTTCCTTCTTTGCACTGTCTGATTATTCTTCTCAGGAATATTAGTCCTTATTCTAGTTTCTGTAGATTCTTCAGTTCCTAGGACTAGGTACACGACATTTCACAATGTTTCTATCAGTTGGTCATTTCCAAGAATATCATAAAATAATTGAAACCAAAGGTCAACTACATTTTATGACTGCTCAGGTCAACTACATAGTTTCAGGGTGCAGGGGGTGAAGTAGGGACTTGTGAAATCTTAGGATAAATGATAGGCTGAGGGGGTTTTTATTCCATCTCAGGGATAGGGATACTTTGGAATAATTCTATTTAATTTTTAAAGAATAGCTTATGTTTCATAGGATCATACATGTCCTCCTTAGGCATTGTTTTCTGGATCTGAGGTAGATTATCAACATTTTCACTAGTCTTTTCGCCTCCTCAAGTAACGATATTAAGGTTGGGGAGTTGTCTTTTAACGACTCTTTTTATCTCTGAGATTATAAGTTTAGTTCCTCATTGATGTCCCTGATCTTCCCATTTCGCAATTATCTCTAGGTAGTCTTCAATTGCGTGCCCATTGGTTCTACAGTGAGAGCACCATGGTCACCTCAGGTGGGAACAATCTCTAGCCATGTGGGCTTGCTCATCACAGTTGTAGCATGTACTTGGTCCTCTTCCCCTAGTTCTCCCTCCTCTGAAGTCTCCTCCAGCTCCACCTCCTTAAACCTCTTCCCGGTCTGTGAGGGGTTTCATTCACCCTAAATGATGTTCGATTACTTGGAAAAGAATGATACAGGGTTAGGGTATGGAATGGTAAATTAACGAATACTTTTGCAACTCCTCCCGTGGGTCCTGGTGAGGGTCCCATCAGATTTTTAATGGTCCCATTCCCTCATCCATGGACATTCGTTCATCATATGTCCTTCTGTGTATAATCTGGTACACAATAATTTCAGTTTTCTTGGTCTAGGTATCATCAATTCTTGAATCTTCTCTGTAAGCGCTGATATTTGTCCTTGTAGCTGCGCCAGATTTGCATCTGCTGGGGGTTTGGTCACTCTCAAGCTCCCTAGATATCCTTCCATGGATTCAATCTTCATTGATTGTTCCAAGGCATCTGTCAAAGTGGCTATCTGTTGTTGCGTTAATAAAATTCATGTCAGAGGTAGCAATCCCTGTATATACCATTCTCTTTTATGTTCCTCATGAATTAGATGCACTAACCTCCCTATAACATCTTTAAACTTCTGACTATATTCCCAGGCTGATTCACCTTCCCTTTGTTGAATCTCATGCAACTTAGGCAAACCTTGTTGTTCTGAATCAGGTATCTTAAACTCTACTATGAATTTTGTCTGTACTTGGTAAATTGTGAATGTTTGTCCTTGCTCTCCTGGAACTCTTGGCTCAATATCATTCATGTACCATTTGAGAGTACAACCTCTCAAGGTAGTCTGGAACTTGACCAATTTATTTGCGTCTAGAGTCTCGTTGGGCCTACAGATTGCTTCACATAAGAACCAATGTTGTTCAACGTCCTCATCTCCCTTACCCCAGAATTTTGGGTATCGTGCAATCGAGCCTCCCACATTACCAATCATTGTTGATATTACTGCTCCTATAAAGATAAAACCTAACGGTCCTGGTTGCAACCTGTTGATATTATGGTAGATGCGGGAGGTATTTACCTTCACATGTAAACCTGACGAAGATAGAATACTCCGATAAGAAAGAAGAAACCCTAATGAGTTGGCTAATAACCCTAGAAGAATTTTCAGCTCAAGAAGATAATTTATATTAGGTTATTAGCCTCCAAGAGAAGAAGTCAGCCAGAAATAATAATATATATTGAACAGATAGATACCCAGAATGAGAATTAGGCCCAGGCAGTTAGCCAGAATTAGTATAAATACAGGAGGCCAATTCTCATTCTGGCAGGTAGTCTCAGAATTGTAGAGCAGCACTTGTGTGCACTGCAGTTGCCCAGTTTTTGCACAAGTTTAGAGGAGATTTGTCATTGCAGCTGTTGCAGCTAGCAGTTACACTTTGACTATCTCTTGGCTAGGGTTTGTACTATCTTATCATCTCTTGTTGATGCGCTATCCTTGGGGAAAATTGCACTACCCTTTTCTTGGTTATCTAGCCTAGGGTTTTCTTTTGGAGTGATTCTCTATCAAGGTTAAGGTGCTCGGAGGGTGGCTTCGGCCTATGGTTGGGTGGCAAGGGTATTTTCAATGGTAAAATGAGAACATCCACTTATATTCTAATAGGTTATGGGCACACACCTCCTTAATTCAATCTAACTAATGGAAGGAAACATAGCCATAAGGATATTAAGCTAGTTGAAGAACTGCCGCTAGGGTTTCTAGCAGGAGAAGTCACCAAAGTCGCTAAGGTTACTAGTAGGTGTAGCTTTAGAAACCCTAATACTCTTGTTGAGGCACCTTAAATGAATGGATTGACCTAATATCCAGATAGATCAATGTGCCCTAGCCTAGCACATCTCCTGGTACTCTCAAAAAGCCAAGATATGAAATTTGAGCTTTTGGTCAAATCTAGGGTTGACCAAGTCAAAGCAGCCTTGACTTACTCTATGAAGTCATAGAATAAGCTAGATGGAACTTCTAACTTCAAAGTGTGGAAGACGAGGATTGATCTCATCCTTGCCAAGAATAAAGTGTTGGATATCGTAAAAGGAAAGATCATGAAACCAGAGTTTGAAGAAGGGAAAGAGAAGGAATGGCAGAATGTTGCCGCTATGGAGAAGTTCAAATATGGTGACATCAGTGCTATGAGTATCATAGTGGAATATATAAAATACCACTTGATACCCTACATCTCCCATCTTGACTCATCGAAGAATATGTACGATGCCCTAACAAATCTCTTCTCGGTCAGAAACATTGGACAAGTTATGAGTCTAAAGAATGAGCTCTGTGACATGAAGATGAATGATGAGGACAACATAACATCATATTTTGTGAGAATCTCTCAAGAGATCAACTACAAGCTATTGAAGAGATCATATCAGAGAAGGAATTGGTAAACATAGTACTCAATGGTCTTCCCAAGATGTGGGATGCATTTTCCGCAAGCATGAACACACGGAAGGAGTATCCAACATTTGAAGAAATTTGGACTTGTTGTGATCAAGGAGAATCAAAGATCAGTGCAAAAGAGAAAACCCAAAAGAAGTACGATGATCAAGCCTTCACAACAAGATTCAAGAATTTCAGGAACAAAAGGAAGTTTGGTTCAAGGAGGAAGCCAAATCAAGAGAAAGACATTTCAGAAGTACAATGCTTCAATAGTTGAAAGTATGGCCACTACACGAATCATTGTCCTGAGATAAAGAAAAGGAAGGAGAAACATGAAGCATCAGTTTTCGAAGAAAAGGAACCTACAAAGAAGACTAAGCAGGATGAAAGAGACTTTTTCTTCTGAAAGTAACAATACTCTTACTCTTCTTATTCCTTGTACATATCTTGTTTGCATCGTCTTTGTACATATATTGTATATCTATCTCTTGGAAGATAATGTGTTCCAAGAAGAACTATACCTATGGAAGAACAACAAGATAAGGATTGATAGCATTGGATAATACATGAAAGAATGAAATACATCAAGCAAATCATGTGGAAACTATTGCAAGATAAGCTGAATAAATCATGAAGAGACTTAGAAGAAGCAAAGATAGAAAGAAGTCAACAATCAAGAGGAAAGTGGAGAAAGACTTGTGACGTTTTGTAGAAGACAACAAGACAGAAGTGTGGACTCTGTTAGATAGAGAGAGACAATTATATATTGCAGAAGACAATAAGGATGCAGACAGAAGTGTGGACTCTGTTAGACGGAGGGAGCCGATTATATGCACTCATACATGAAGCAAGGATTAGGAGGGAGTTAATCCTATGATCCACAGAAGATGATGAAGTATATATCCATGGTAGTAACCATGAAAGACAATACATTATTAGTTCAACCTCAGAAGAAGTCTTCTTTGAAGAGAATCCTTAAAGTATCCTTAGTTTTCCATCCATATCTATGATCCTATGATGAAAGGAAGAAGTGGAATATTTAGGGCATGGAATCAATAAGAAACTCCATGGACCCAAAAGCTAAAGAAAAACATGAGGAAGAACACGAATATTCCAAGAAAGAAGAGAAGCCTGAACAACCAGTCATTGTATCGAGAATCACAAGATTACCAGTCTAATATGAAAGAAATCAAGAAAAACTAAAAGTTGTGATGAAGAACAGTGTATGAAAGACTTGTGAATGAAAGCATTGCAAGATCCAGAACTAGAGGTTCTCCTAGATGGAGGGAGAAGACTATGATTGCTTGTTCTGATACACCAGACATACCTCTACATGAGTCATTATATCATCCATGGGTTGGAGTGCTACCTCAATATGAATGGAAAGACTACTCTCTAGAGCAATTGAACAAATAACATATGAAGAGCAACCTCAATACTTTGAGGCATACCAGAAAGAGACCCTTATATACAGATGGAAGTAGATAACTTTGTGGAGAACCTCCAATACACTATAGAAGCGTGGTGAATATTCTCTGTAACAAAGATATTGTATCAATATGATTACTCAGTATATCAGATCTCATGATGACAGAAGAAGTGCCAAATGGATATGTTCCAGTTTTCCAACAATGATATACTCTATTGATCAGAGCTACATGAAGCCTTCAGAGAAAACCAGTGTTCCAGACCGAAGTACATTTGAAATCAAGCATTACATTATCTGTAATGAAGTCCATAAAGGAGAAAGTGGTTCTCCAATACATATCTCCACAGATGAGTAGATAAACAAACATCTTGGTAAAGCTTCTATCCAAGATGGAAGAGTTTTCGTACTTAAGTTGGAGCTCATGGAGACAACTTCCTATTGAAAAAGGAAGAGATGACTCCTAGGTTGGGAGGGAGCACTGATATGTATTGAATTATGGACAATAATTTTTTAGTTCAAAAAATGGTCCAGGATGAGCAGCTCCCTTTCCAGTTCGCAAAGTGGATTGAGATTTCTTACGGACAGTGATTTCCCATTGTGGTTAACATGGGAAATGGTCCAAATTGTTGATGTATCATAGACAACGACTTCCCATTGTGGTTAACATGGGGAGTGGTCTAGGGTAGTCTCTCTTCTTAAGGGTTATTCAAGAATATTGGCCCACCTCGTCGGACAATGATTTCTCATTATGGTTAGCATGGGGAGTGGTCCGTTTTTTAGGTTGATACAGGACAGTTTTTTTCTCTTGTGGTTAACAGAGGAAATGGTCCGGACATTCATTCCTTAGGGTTTATACATTCTCTCCAAGGTGCACTTTTATTAGTGTAGGAGGAATGGACCAGGGTGGGGAATGGTCCAGGCTCAACAATCAAGGACAAGCATTCCTTAGGGTTTATACATTCTCTCCAGGGTGCACTTTGATTAGTGTAGGAAGAATGGCCCAGGGTGGGGAATGGTCTAGGTTCAGAAATCAAGACAATTATTCTTCCTTGCTTGAGAAGAATAGTCCAGATATCTCATCATTGATGTTTTACCTTTTTTAGGGAAGATATTCTTTCAGATGTCACAGATGTGAGTGAAAAATTGGCCCAGATGATTCATTTTATATCATAACATTGTTTCTGTGCAGGTTGATATCAGATGGTTGTTATGAATACTGTATGACAATAGATGTATACTACTGTGGTGGATGTGTTCCACTGTTTGTGACTCTATTTCAATTTCCTTGAAGACTATCAGCAGTATTGGAAATGATTATCAGTTAGATGATAATAAAAGGACAAAGATTTCCCAGACGGAAAATGGTTCAGAGCATTTACTCTTCTAGATTAAAAGAATGGCTCTTGTATCACTCTGTGGAGTGAGCATCATGTCTGATTACTCAAATAGAGTATGGTTTTGAGAGATCATGCAAATGATGACAGTGATTATGATGGTGCTCATGATCTAGTCATGATGTTGATGCTACCGAGTGAATGGTATGTTTTTGTTCTCAAGACCATTACCTGTAATACCTCCCTATCTAGGAGGGAGTGTTGATATTATGGTAGCTGCAGGAGGTATTTACCTCCACGTGTAAACCTAACGAGGATAGAATACTCTGGGAAGAAAGAAGAAACCCTAATGAGTTGGCTAATAACCCTAGAAGACTTGTCGGCTCAAGAAGATAATTTATATTAGGTTATTAGCCTCCAAGAGAAGAAGTCGACCATAAATAATAATATATACTGAACAGACAGATACCTAGAATGAGAAGTCGACCCAGGTAATTAGCCAGAATTAGTATAAATACAGGAGGCCAGTTCTCATTCTGGTAGGTAGTCTTAGAATTGCATAGCAACACTTGTGCACACTGCAATTGCCCAGTCTCTGCGCAGGTTTGGAGGAGAGTTGTCATTGCAGTTGTTGCAGCTAGCAGTTATGCTTGGACTATCTCTTGGCTAGGGTTTGGACTATCTTATCAACTCTTATTGATGTGATATCCTTAGGGAAAAGTGAGCTACCCTTTGTTTGGCTATCTAGCCTAGGGTTTTCTTCCAGAATGATTCTCTGTCAAGTTTAAGGTAATCAGAGGGTGGCTTCGGCCTATGGTTGGGTGACAAGGGTATTGTCAATGGTAAAATGAGAACGTCCACTTATATTCTAACACAACCTACCATGGGACCCCAATATCTTCCTATTATTCATGCTTCTCGGTTGTCACTGACTAACTGTCTGTAGTGGGATAGGAATATCATAAGAAGGTAGTATAGAATTTACCACTTATATAGAAGACACTTGGGGTATGGCTGATTCAGGGATGGTGCCACTGGCTTTGAGGCAGGTTTCTTTGATTTGGGGGGTCTCGTTATCATCCTCTAGAGTGATCTCTTCAACCAGATTCCTGATGTTTCCTGGTATCAGGGCTGGATATTCTCTTTCTTTTGCAAGATCCACGCTGACTTCCTTTTCCCATGCTTCTACACCTTCTTCTTCTTGTCCACCATCTTGGGGACTTATTTCTCTTTGCGCTTCTCTCTCATCTAAACTTTGACTGGTCAGTCTTTCCTGTCTTATCATATTTCGCAACTCTTCCATCTGTCCTTCCTCGAATTCTTCTGGTCTGACTTATTTCTTTAAATTCTCAGACTATTTCACTACTTTATTTATCTTACTGTGCCACCATTTATAAACTATGGAGGCTCTTTTCAAGGTTTTCTCATCCCTTGACTCCATTTCTTACTGCTCTCC
>JZKD02S1705153.1:54250-67315 GCA_000966675.3 Picea glauca
TCAGGCCATGATTCCACCCTAAACTCACTGCACCCCAAGCGAGGGTGTTTAGGATGCCATCTCAGTCAGGGACATATACAACATCCCCTCCTCCATAAAAAAAACCCTGATCCATAGGGGCATTTCTCTCAACAATCTTCCCCTTGCATCTTTCTTGAATTATGCTTATGCCCGTGAAAAAGATTGGTGATTCTTAGCTACAAACTCAATAGTGTTGTATTGACCCAGAAATCAATTTCTCATGTTATCGTATGATCCAGCTGATGAAGAACTACAATATTTTATGTATCCCAAGAACATGTCTTCTTGTCTCGATCTTGGAATTTCGTGGCTTCTTGGAGCCTATATATCCAGTGGAAAATTTCTTTTGGAAACTTAACCCATAATATCTGGTACTAGTCACTCTATATTTTTGAGTAAAAGACAACCTCTCTTGTATCTTCCACACATTTTCCTTGTAGATCCACCTCTTTCCATATGAATGCATCACAAATTTTCTCCCACCACTAGTGAATATAAGATCGATGAATCCGCGGAAGCATTCTCCCTACAAGTTCCCTTTTAATGTAGGTCCCGACAACAGAACCATTTTGTTGGCGCAAAGTTGATCAAACTAGGGTCCTTCTTAGTACCAACGAAATTTACCAAGTAGTATAGAGCGCTAGAATTTCAATCTTCTCTAGAGAGAAGAAGTCTCACCCGAAGCACAACAAATACAAGAAGATAGGGAAGGGCAAGAAGAATACTTAGGCAGATTTCCAGAATCTTCAAGATTCACCATAGTCTTGCGCAAGATGAACTAATCAAAGAGAAGAACTGAACTCATTCATAACTAGTAATAAAGGTAACGGGGTTGTGACAACATTTGCAAACAATTATAACATATTGATTTTATCAGACATGAAGAAGTAAATTAAAGAGACAATTCACAACCATAGCCAGAGAATTACACATAATATTTCAAAATTTCAGGTCCTTCCATATATTATCATCAAAAGAGATTCTCAGATATAATTTAACATATACAAGTCATTAGTATGTTAAAAGATTTTATGGCTTCAGAATCATTCCTCAGAGCTCTATCTACCCTTTTCCCAAAATGGATATGAATTACAATCACATAACCTACATGAAGTAAATGGAAATCCTTTCTACACCTGTCTAACCCTTTACAATCATATATATCTCATATATATAGGCTGATTGGGATTTTCTGGTATGTGACTTCCCATACTTTCTTGTTCTTGTTCTATTGTAATGTCTTTCTCCTTGTTGGTGTTGCGCTATCCCTATTTCCAACCATTTTATGTTTTCTTGCTTGCTCCTTTGTGGCTTGCGCAACTTGTATTTGACCAAAATTGGGATTGTAGTCTTCCTTGTGCAACTTATAACCAAAAATTAAGGGCCTAACAATGATTAGCACTTGGTCACAGTCCATGGGCGTATGAGTTTGGGGCCCGAAAGAAAGGGGCTAGTTCCTGAATTTTTTGTTTAAGAACAAAAAAGGGACAAATGGTTCAAGTAGCCATAACTCCCTGCTCAAAACTCGGAATTGAGCATGGAAGCAACCATTGGAAAGGTATTGAATAGTAGAATATAAATCTTGACCAAAACATTGGATCTAAATGGTCAATTTCTCAGGAAAACAACAAAAAATAATTATGATGTATTAATGAATCAGAATGATTCATGCTTCATGAAATTATTAAGGATAGTTAGCCTGACAAAGTTATGTTGGTTTCACATATTTTATTTTGTAGAATTAATAGCTGTCAGATCAGAGTCAACACTGAGTGCAGAGGTGATGGATGATACTCTGATAGTCCTCAGTCAAGAATATGAAAATAGAGGGTGGAATGTCCAGTTGGATATGGAAGGAACCAACTCTAATGGACATGGAGGAGAAAAGGAGGAAGACATAATTCTGGTTGAGACCATCATAAAATTGCAAACAGATGTCCAAAGCCACAAGGTTGATAATGAGAGGCTTATGATGGCCAAGGAATAGCAAGAAGACTTCAACATGAAATTAACGAAAATACTAGACAATATTGAAAATAAGTTGGATAAGGAGAGTGGATCTAGCAAATTAGGAAGCCACAATACCCCTGAGGAAAAATAAAGAGGAAGGAGTGGTAGTAGACATCACCATCACTCCCAAAATCATTCCCATAGGATATCACACAACATCTTGATTCCATCCCCTGTCAGAGAATCATAAGAGGTTTGGGGTGGATGAACATAAAGGAGAAATGAACAAGATCAAACCCCCTACCTTTGATGGAGAGCACAAAAAATATGAAGATGTCGAGACATGGTTGTTGGACATGAGAAAATATTTCCAACTACATAATTATTCTTCTCATGCAGAAGGAAGAATTGTTATTTATCAGCTAAAAGGAAAGGCATGCATGTGGTGGAATCATCTTGTGCAAGTACACCACCTCAGAGAGAAAAATGTGACTTGGAAGGAATTCAAGAGGCATTTTGAGAAGAAATACCTGACCAAGATTTATTATGATAAAAAGATGAAAGAGTTCTTTGAACTTAAATTGGGCAGCATGACTATTGATGAATATGAAAGGAGATTCTTAGAGTTGTTGAAGTATGTTTCCTTCAACAAGGATGAGACAATAAAGATTCATAGGTACCTAAGTGGGCTGCCATCTTCCATAAGTGATAAAATCCAATATAATTATCCCAAGACTTTGGAAGAAACCATAAGGAGAGAAAAATTCTTATATGATTAGAAAAAAGGAAAGCCTATTTTCCATAATGCTTGGGAGGACAAGAAGAAGTTTAAGAAGGAACAAAGGAATAAGGGGAACAAGCCACCCTTTTTCAGAAACATTCCTCAAGGACAACCATCTTTTAGAGAGCATAGAATAACTGAGGTAGGTGGGCCAAGGCCAAGGCAAACACCCATTCAATGTTGGGGCTGTAAAGGAGACCACAAGTATAGATATTGTCATCACAAAAGTGAAAAAGTGAGAGTTGTCCATAATGTACAACAAGAATAAATAGTGGAGGACATGGGAAGAAGTGTACCAAGGATCTATGCATCCTTGGAAAACAACCAAACTAAGTTTCAATCACACATGATTGAAGTTGAAGGTATGATAAATAACCATGCCTTTATTATTTTAATAGACTCGGGAGCTAGTCATAGTTACATAGATCCTAAAGTTGTGGAAATATTGTTTTTTCCAAAAAGAAAGCATGAGAAATCTTGGCTGGTACAGATGGTTATAGGAGCTAAAAGAAAAGTGGTTGAGATGGTTAAATCATATCCAATGAACATTAATGGGATAAGTACCAAGGCATATTTGAAAATATTTCCATTAGGTTCATATGAATGTCTAATTGGTATGGATTGGTTGGACCAACACCATGTTGTCCTAGACTATCATAATAGGGAATTTACTTTCCTAGATGATGAAGGGAACCCAAGAACAGTCAAAGGAATTCCTAGGGAATTTATTGTTCAAGATATCTCATCAATGCAGTTGAAGAAGTGTTACAAGAAGGGCTCCGAATATTTGCATCCCATATGGAAGAAGCCCCTAAGGATAAGGTGCCACATATGGAGGATAATTCAGTCCTGAAATATTTTGAAGATGTGTTCAAGGAGATACCAGGACTACCCCAAAGACAGATATTCATTTGTCTATAAATTTGATGTCTGGGGTAGCTCCAGTGTCAAAGACTCCCTACAGAATGAGTACACCAGAGTTGAAGGAGTTGCAAATGCAAATCGAAGAGCTATTCAAGAAGGGGTATATACGCCCAAGTGTGTCACCTTGCGGTTCCCCAGTCTTGTTTGTGAAAAATAAATATGGGACATTGATGTTGTGCATTGACTTCATACAATTAAACAAAGTACCCATAAAGAACAAGTATCGTTTGCCAAGGATCGATGATCTCTTTGATCAACTAAAAGATGCAAGGATATTCTCAAATATTGATCTCAGGTCATAATATCATCAAGTAAGGATCATAGATGAAGACATTAGAAATACTTCCTTCATGACAAGGTATGGTCATTACGAATTTACAGTGGTGCCATTCATATTATCAAATGCACCAGTTGTGTTTATGTGCTTAATCAATGGTGTTTTCTGGGAATATTTAGACAAGTTTGTCATTGTATTTCTAGATGACATCCTTGTATATTCCAGGTGTTAGGGACCTAACCTACCTAACCCCTCAAGTGGGTATAATAATATATTTCCATGTAATAAAGGTCAATATTAATAATGCCTGGCAATAAGGAGGAATAATTCAAATGTAAGAAGACCTAATAGAAGCTTCTACTTCTAGAAGTATCTTCCTCTAGATTGTTCTTTTGGATAGATAGATTTGGTATAAATAAGAATAGAGGGCATGAGAAGTTTTGTCTTGGATATTATTGTAATAGAGCTCTGCTCTGTTGGAGGTTGCGCCCTTGAAGAGGCAAGTGAACATTGCTCTCAGTAATCAAAGTTCTCCTTCTGGTGTTATTTTGGTATTACTTTGGTATTATTGTGATGTTGTTCTAGTTATATAATTGTTTATCTGCCATTTCTAGCTAATTATTTTGGTTCTGCATACTATTTTATATCTAGAATATAACAAGTGGTATTAGAGCACCTTCCTCGACAAAAAATTGTGGGTTAATTTTTTTTTTCAAGGTAGAGAAGTATGTTGGCATCTTTAAGCTACAAATATATGTTGTTACGTGCATAAACACGCAGTCGAGGATTCATACACGTGGGAAATACAAGTGGTACATAACCGCACATCTTTTGGCCACCCTTGTAAACCCTATTGGTACCTCTTTGAGTGGTATCACATTAGACAACACCTGTATACGGATCACCCTAGATCTCTTGAAGCCCTCCATAGATAAACCGATCAACCGCCTGACTGCCATAGTGCCACTGAGAACAACACTCGGTAAGATACTCTCTATTACCTGGGTAGTCGGGTAGTACGACTAAGGGTACGGTCTAGGCTCCTTAGTTAGTGCCCTGTGATATTGGGTCGAGTATTACTGTTGGACCCTGCAAGTATATCAGAGAGCTATAGCACATGAAAAACCCTTTTCTGTAAAACCCTTGAATACCCTAACCCTTGGGAAGGAAATAGAAATAGAACCAATAATATTTATTGTCGTTCTACAGTGTCTTATGCATTCTGGTTGTGAAATTACTACACATTTCTTCCTCTTAAGCATTTGGGAATTTCGTCACTTCATTATTCTTCATGTCGGAGTATAACTCCACACGAGTTAAAAACAACGAGTATAATGGTCCCGCCGACACACTTATTTGGGACCTATTCCATTCGATTTCCATTTTCTCCCTGATTGTAGTCATACCCTTAATTTTGAATCCTTTTTGTTTTAGTGGACCCGACCCCTTCCCAATTTCCCTATTTTTCCACCCATTCCATTATATTTCCCTTCAAGTATTGATCATCGTGGTACCTATCACTTCTAAGTCCTTTTTTTGTGTTCCCACCCACCCAATTGTTTTCCTTACCCACACTTACCCTCTCCAAATGGCCACCACTCGCAACCAATAATTCCAAACTTCCCTCAATCAAGCCCATGTCTCCATTGAACATCTCACATCTCATATGGATTCTACCAATTCCTGCATGGACAAATTAGAAGCCAACCTCACAACCCAATTGACCTCCCTCAAGTCTATTTTCAATCAATTATTGAACCTCCCTACAAGTCCTTCCTCATCAGAACAACCCGATGTTGTTGGTTCCTCTCAGTCTCTACATTTTCACTCCTACTCCTTTCATCATGAACCCCGTCTTCCCCGCGTAAAGGTCAATAAATTTGATGGATCCAACCCTACAGGTTGGGTCACTCAAATGGAGCATTATTTTTGTCTGCATGGTATTACAGACGAGTTGTCCAAACTTCATTATGTTGTCCTCTATCTAGATCATAAACGCTGGAAATGGTGGAAATGGCGAAAAAAATCACATTAGGGGTATATTTCTTGGACCTAGTTTGTTGCTGAGCTCTATCCCCACTTTCATAATGATACCCACTATCTCATTTGTTTGACCAAGTTGAAACAGTCAGGCACAGTGGAAGACTTCATCAATGATTTTGATAATTTGGCCTTTCAAACAGAGGGCATGTCAGATGCATTCTTTCGTGAATGCTTTATTAGTGGTCTCAAGGATCAAATTCTATCCCAGGTTCTCATGGCCCACCCTACAACTTGGTTGGAAGCTACTCAATGTTCTAAAGAGGCCCAACAAATTGTTTTTTTCTAGAACAAAAAAACCCCTTTTGTTCCTCGCCCTCTGTATAGTCCCCAAGGCCGAGCCCCGTTACAGATCATGATATATGAAAAGAATTGTAAATGTGTTCTATAGGCTGGTGAGCCAAGTTTTGTATAAGCTGGAAGGCTTATGTGTTTGTTAGGCTAGGAAGCCTAAGTGTTTGAAGGCCAGGAGCCTGCTGTTGTACTTGTATGTATGCAGAATAATCAATAAAATATAAACATCGCCAGGTGTAGACCGACCACGATGAATGAGTGAAGGGGGACTGAGTGTCCACAGAGTGGGTAAGGAACTAGGGGCTGGAAGGTGGGAAAGAGGTTGAGTGATGAGCCTAGGGGCTTAAACTCGGAAATAATATTATAATATTGTTTCAAAAGATATGATCATATGTTTTTATCCTAAGTCCTTTTGGAAGGACATGTGATTTCCCAAGTGGTGGGAGGAAGGCGTGCGGATGGAACGCATGCAGTTCCCAGGGTGACAAGTGTCAACCCTAGTGCATGCAAATAAAATAGAGGAAGTAATCCATGAGGGGGGGGCTCTCATCCATTCGATCCATCTGTCCTGAGGGTGATGAAGGGAAGCCAGTCTACAAGAGACCCTGGTGTAATTCAGATACATAAAAGAAATCCTGTGTTTATCATGAGGAATCCATGTACATCCCTGTCCAGAGCTATGGAGTCTATGTCTGTCTCTGAGAAAACCCGTGTGTGCATTCCCTGAACAGGAATCCTATGCTAAATTCGAGGGGAAGAATATTTGTTATTCAGGGAAGCTGAGCTAGCCTGTGCATGGAGTCCCTGTTCTGAAATCACGACCATGAGACCATCCTGTGACTGCTGAACCGGTTTGGGAAGCCTTTGTCTGTTTTCCCCGTGGATTATTGTGGCCACGCAGTACTGGACTGCGTGAGGCTTGTTAGCCTGTGAGCGACTCCTCCAGGTGAGAGAGTGCAGAGAGGAAGGAGAGAACTCCTAGAAGGAACCCTGTAGCTACTACAAAACCCGGAGACTTCTGGTCCGGTCTGTTTCTGTAACCCAAGGTAAGGGAGACTGGTAGTCGAAGGACTGTCAAGGTGACAGAGAAGGTGCACTCTCCTGGGGTGGAACAAGCATGTGGGGAATGAGGGTCTGTGGGTAGTGAGTGTGGTAGATTCCTGGGAGAGATTTCTTCCTGGTGGTTGTGTATGACTGAATTCCCTGTAACCTCAGCCTGAGTCTGGATTCCTTGCCCTGGGGTGGAGCTCAGTCCTAGCTCGGGGGTGACCCACTGTTGAGTTGAGGAGCAGTGCGGTCTACGGCTGGGAGGTTCGTGGGAGGCCTGCATTTGGTTGGTAGATTTCTTCACTGTCAACAGATAAGTATCTGACTATGTTTTATCACATTTGCATGACTCTTCTAGATATGTTATCATGTTTTCTACTGTGTAAATGAATTACTGTTGAATGCTATGGCTTGTTTAATTATAGCAGTAACTTATATATTGTACTCTGAGATTTAAGTGTGTTTAATTGTTTAAATGCATGTGCTTATAATGTCTGTACGAATTATGTAAAAATCCATGTATAGAATGGTAACTGTGAGGTTTGAAAACCTCGGTAGTGACAAGGGTTCACTACAAATTGGTATTAGAGCGAAGGTTTTGACATTGAGCCTAGATGGGCCAGTGGAGCAGTATTTGGACTAAGGATGCGAAGGGAAATTGAGTCGGGAGGACCAATTTCGGACCCTGGTTTGCTCCGAAGCGTCAAGGAGACACTTGACGATTTTTATTAAGAACTCTGGAAGTTTAGCGGTGCAGTGAAACTGCAGGTGATGTGGTCTACGGCCATAGGGAGATAGGTCTCTACACCAATTGTGTTAGAACTGTAGGATCTGTTTGGGAGGGAAGGCGAACCCTTGTAACCATCATATCTGGAGAATGTTCACAAGGTTTAAAGCCTTTGGATACTGCACAGGAGGTTAGGACCACACCAGGAGTTTAAACTCGGGAGGATCGTGAGTCGTAAGATCACTGTGGGATTACCCGTCAATCGCCCAAGTTGAAAGAAGTTGCACAGGGTTTAAGTCCTCATCAGTAGAGGAGAAGTCCCAAGAAGTCATCAGGATATCAGAGTCATCGGGGTTTTGTTAAGGCAGAGAATTGAGACCTTGCGATTCTCGAAATCCCGATAAGGGATCCTAGTCGTTGATCTTGGTAGGACATGTGACAAGGAGCCAGGGAGTCATTGGGGTTTAGTTCATCGTGGATTCTAGGAGTAAGGAAATCGCAACCGTAGGAATCGTGATCCATGATTTTTCGACGGGAGCTTCAAACCGTCCATCAGCAAGGACACGTGGCGAGAGATCCCGGAGAGTCAGAGTTCGGGATATCGGGGTTTCCAGAGTTGTGAAACTATTGCACAATGAAATCGCAATTTGTTATTTCCCGACATGGTCGGAGCCATTCGATTTAAGGGATGCGTGTCCGAGGATCTAAAAGAGTCGGGGTTCGGCATTTCGGGGTTTCTGCATACAAAGGAATTGTTGCATTAGAAGTCACGAAACTCCGAAACGCGACGGTTCCAGAGTTATAGCCAGGTGTCAACCCATATCGGGGTTCGAGACTTGGAAGGGTCCATGGACAAGTGCTACGGGAATCGTGATATCCCGACACGCGATTTCCCGATCACTACAGGAGTGTGGGCCATAGGTGTCAGAGTAAGGGACAGGTGTTGGAAGTTCAACCCTCGCTGGAGTCAACGCCAAGTGGCATCAAAAATTGGGATTCAAGAAATCAGGAATCCCGGGGACATGATGTTTAGGCACTTTGAATTCACGATCTGCAAAACCCCGATGAGTGGAGAACAGCTGTCAGCACCACAAGGCAGGATGGGAGAGGCGTAGCGGAGGCTAGCTGTCCATGACCGGAGGAAGTTAGGAATTGGGATATCGCGGATCCAATAAGCAACTGCGCTTTGATATTGCAAACGTTGAAACCCTGATGAGCAGTTTGAGTACGGTCACAAGGTAGAGGTCACATGGACCTCGGCATAGCTAGCGGGGTTAAGGCAAAAAGGTGCATCAACAAATCGGAGGATCGAGAGTTTCGAGTACATGTGAAGCTCGACATCGCAAACCCCGAAACCCCGATAAGGGACATAAGATGATGGTATTATAACAGTCGGTCGTATGGATTAAAGGCTTAGTCGATGGAGGCTAAGACGATAAGGTAGCACATCGGGAAATCGGGAAATCAAGGATTCAACCCACTAGAACATTGCCAGTTTCAAAACCCCGATAGAGGTAACCCTGATAGAAGGAAGGGAGACCTCGAAGAGTTCCTGTGGGAGGAAAATTTCCCAATAGGGAAAAAGGAGAATTTCAAAGTTCTTCATGCCGAGGAAAGGAAGAACTGAAGGGAGTGCCAGAACTGTTCGAAAATTGCCTCAAACGCAAAGAAATGGGAGAGATACATAATACTTTCAGTTCGAGAAACTTGTTTAAAATGAAATGTCTTTTATTTTGTCCAAACTGGTTTATGAATATTGTGGATTGTTCGTGAAGGTTTAAATGGCCTGACAAATTTCAAATTTGATTGCACAGTGTGTGTGCAGAGTTAAGAGAGGGAAGTACTCCAGTTAATCAACACCAAGTATGAAGTGGGGAAGAGTGCAAATTACCCATGAAATAGAAGATGAACAGGAAGGAAAGGATGTTAACTAGGGATTCGAAGGATCGAACTCTAATGGGCATGGAAAAGAGATGGATAAGGAAGGACATATGATGAAAATCATTGAAGGGCTACAAAGAGAGGCCAAGGAGCATTGATCGGATAGCCGAAAGCTCATGAAAGTCAAGGATCGGCAAGGGAAATTAAACTTAAAATTCTTGGAGAGCCTGGAAAGAATAGAGAAGAAAATTGAGAAGGGAAGAGACTCAGGTACGACGGAGAGTCGCAGAACTCATGGGAGAAGAATCAAATCGAGGAGTGGTAGTCGACATCACAGTCGCTCCCAAAGACATTCTGACAGTAAGACACATAGTAGTGCAAGCCCGTCCCCTACCCGAAAAAATCGAAAATATGGAAAAGAGGAATTGAAAGGAGAGATGAACAAAATTAAACCTCCAACATTTGATGGAGAGCATAAGAAGGAGGAAGATGCTGAGACATGGTTGTTTGGCATGAAGAAATACTTCCAGCTATAGAATTATTCTGCCCATGCAGAAGGAAGAATTGCAATGTACCAACTGAAAGGAAAAGCCTCCATGTGGTGGGATCAATTTGTGCAGGTGAAGCACATCAAAGAGAAAGAGGTCACTTGGAAGGAATTTAAGGGGTATTTCGAGAAGAAATACCTGACTAAAAGATACTATGACAGAAAGATGAAGGAGTTCTTCGAACTCAAGCTAGGTAGCATGACCATTGATGAGTATGAACGAAGCTTTCTGGAACTACTGAGGTATGTTCCATTCATTAAAGACGAGGCTGTTAAAATTCAGAGGTATCTGAGTGGACTGCCACCTTCTATTGGTGACAAGATTCAATACGATGATCCTAAGACCATGGACGAAACCATAAGAAGGGTGAAATGCCTATATGAACAACAAAGGGAAAAGCCTACCTTTCAGAAGGCTTGGGATAATCAGATGAGGTTTAAGAAAGAACAGAGGAAGAAGGGAAGCAAGCCTTCCTTTTTAAGAAACAGTCCTTGGGGACAGACATCTTTTAAAGAGCCCAAGAAAGTTGAAGGGAGTGAGAAGATGCCAAGAACTCCACCCATGGAGTGTTTGGGCTGTAAAGGGAATCATAGGTACAGAGACTGCCCCCACAGAAAATACAAAGCAAGAACTGTCCATACTCTTCAGCAAGCTGAAACAGTGGAGGATATGGGCAGCAGAATGTCAAGGATATACGCAGCCCTGGACAATAAGCAAGTAGAATTTCAATCACACATGATTGAAGTGGAAGGTATGATCAACAACCAACCACTTGTTATTTTAATTGATTCAGGGGCTAGCCATAGTTATGTAAATCCTAAAGTGGTGGAAAGTTTGCATCTAACGAGAAGAAAACATGAGAAGTCTTGGTTAGTACAGTTAGCCACAGGGACCAAGAGGAAGGTCACTGAATTGGTTAAGTCTTGTTTAGTGGACATGAAAGGAATGAACACTAAGGCTGAATTGAACATTCTGCCTTTAGGCTCATATGATTTCTTGATTGGGATGGACTGGTTGGACCAGCACCATGCCCTTCTAGATTGTCATAACAAGAGGTTCACATGTCTGGACAAAGAAGGAAATCAGGTAACAATCCAAGGAATTCCTAGAGTCGTGGCTGTTAGAGAAATCTCAGCCATGCAGCTGAAGAAATGTTACCGGAAGGGCTGTCAATTATTTGCAGCCCGGGTAGAAGAAGTATTCCAAAATGTGGTCTCGAATCTGGAAGACCACAGGGTGCTCAAAGAGTTTGAGGACGTGTTTCAGGAGGTGCCTAGACTACCTATGAAGAGGGACATTGACTTCTCTATAAATCTAATGCCTGGAGCAGCTCCAGTTTCGAAAGCTCCTTATACGATGAGCACACCAAAGCTAAAAGAGTTGCAACTGCAGCTCGAAGAGCTACTAAAGAAAGGGTACGTTCATCCCAGTGTGTCACCGTGGGGAGCCCCAGTCCTATTTGTGAAGAAGAAAGATGGAACGCTGAGGCTGTGCATTGACTTTCAGCAGTTGAATAAAGTCACTTTCAAGAACAAATATCCTCTGCCAAGGATTGATGATCTTTTTGATCAGTTGAAGGATGCGAAAATATTTTCGAAAATAGATCTCCGATCTGGATATCATCAAGTGAGGATAAAATATGAAGACATCAGCAAGACTGCCTTCAGAACAAGGTACAGTCATTATGAGTTCATTGTGGTGTCGTTTGGACTGTCCAATGTGCATGTTGTCTTCATGTGCTTAATGATTGGAGTGTTCAGAAATTATTTGGACAAGTTCATCATAGTCTTCTTAGACGATATCTTGGTGTAATCCAAGACAAAGGAAGAACATGAACAACACTTGAGAATGGTGTTATAGGTGTTGAGAGAACACCAACTGTACGCAAAACCGAGCAAGTGCTCCTTTTACCAAAAGCAGATCCATTATCTAGGACACATTATTTCTGAAGAGGGGGTCATTGTGGATCCTGAGAAGGTATAGGCCATTCAAGAGTGGCCAGTGCCAAGAAATGTGACAGAAGTTAGATCCTTTATGGGTCTGGCAGGTTATTATAGGAGGTTCATAACTGGATTTTCAAGGATAGCTCATGCTATCACTTCTTTGCAAAGGAAGGAGAAGAAGTTCCAGTGGACTGAACAATGTGAGAGCAGCTTCCAGCAATTGAAGTAGCTGCTCACTAGTGCTCCAATCCTAAATATTGTTGATCCAAGTAAGGATTACGTAGTGTGCATGGATGCATGTAAGGAAGGGCTAGGAGGAGTTCTCAGCCAAGAGGGATTTGTAATTTGTTATGAATCCCGAAAGCTGAAAGAGCATGAAAAGAATTATGCCACTCATGATTTAGAGCTGGCAGCAGTTGTCCATGCCTTGAGGAAATGGAGACATTACCTCATGGGCAAGAAATTCTAGTTGAGAACAGACCATAATGGTCTGAAGTATTTATTTGATCATCCAACTCTAAATGCCAGGCAAATTAGATGGCTGGAATTTCTGTGCGAATATGACTTTGATATCAGGCATATCAAAGGGAAAGACAATAAAGTGGCTGATGCACTCAGCAGAAAAGTGCATG
>JZKD02S1705153.1:92423-115278 GCA_000966675.3 Picea glauca
TATTTGTAAGATAATTAAATAATTTAATTTGTCTATAATTTATAAAAATGGAATAGAATTTGTAAATTTAATTTATACATAAGTTTGAGAGTTTGTGGATTTATGTTAGTTTATTTATTACTATTTAAAATATATTTTTTATAATATTTTATATAAAGTTTTAATAATTTAATTGGTCTATAATTCATAAAAATGGAACAGAATTTGTAAATTTAATTTATATATAAATTAGATTATTTAATTTGTATTAATGTTAATTTTAATATATAATCATTTTTAAATAATTTTGAATGAAGGTATAATATTTTTAAATGGTTTGAAATGAGAGAGGTGATTAAGGTTTTGTAGTTCTAAAGACATGGAGAAGGAGAGGAATGATTATTTCGAGGATTACTGAGAGGAGGAAGACATTTTTACTAGGGGTCCTATTTTCCTCCATGACAACCTAGAGGGTAAGGGTTATGAGGAGTGTTTTGACTTGGCACAAGATTTAGGTTTAAACATTCCAAATTCCAAAAAAAGTAGATTGAGGGTGAGGTCATCTTGTGGAGGCTTTAATTTTTTTAGGGGAATGACATACCTTATAGTGGAGCCCTTAAATTAAGGAACTATTGTAAGGTGATAGATTTCACATTAAATTTTCAAGGGATCTAGACATTAATCCATCATTAGTTAAGATAAAGTTTATAAGAAAATCCAAGGAAGATAGTGGGTGGGGTCTAAAAAATATTCATCATTTTGAGAGGAGTTTGGTATATAAATGTGTTTGGAGTTTGATTTCCAAGAAGGGGGTGTTAGTCATGGGATTATCCAAAAGTATATTGAACTTGACACCCTTGTAGACTAGATTAAAAAGTCAAACACATTTTCTCACAATGCTCCTATTGTATTGAAGGAAATGGTTCTTTCTTTCCCTCTGATAGGTAGTTGGATAACATGGAAAGTGGGGAATGGTGAAAGTGTGAGGACAGGATCAGACCCTTGGGTTGAATGTGGGAATGTTTTTAGGTTGTCTATAAACCTAATTTACATTCTTCATGAGAAAGGTATGTACAATTTTTCCCATGCTACTTATCCTAAAATGTCTACTATATGGATCCAAGAATGGAAGAACACAAAACATTTTGGGGTTCAAAGGAAATGTATGAGAAAAATGGAAAAATTATATAATTAGGTTGAAGAGTAGCCATATGAGAATAAAATAGGAATATGATACTTTAGTTCGGACCAAAAAACCTACTATAGGTTTCTATACTCCTAAGTTATCTTACAATACAATGCTTGGTGAGTAAGAACCTGAAATCATCTAATGGTTGTGGAAACCACTATGGAATAACAGGTCTTCTATGAAATACAAATTTCTTCTTTGTTTTCCTATCATGAATAAGGAATTAACTTCAAAACTGCTTCAAAAGAGGAATAAACAAGGTCCCGACATGTGTATGTTATGTCAGGGAAATGAGGAAACTATAGCCATCTATTAATCCATTGTGAGTATGTAAAGAAGCAATGGGATGGAATGGATATCTTTTCAGTTTTCAAAGAATATTGGAAAGAAGAATAAATAAAATACTATCTTAGAAAGTGGATCTTAAAGCATGAGTTGAAAGACTATATAATCCTCCCTAATAATAGTTTAGGGTATTTGGCTTGCAAGGATTCCAATATGTTTGAAGGAAATTCATTCCTCTTTTCCAATGTGCTACTAAGAGCAAGGTTAACTTTGGAAGGTTTAAGTTTTATTCTAATCCTTCGATTACTAGACAAATTGACCTTATTTCCATTGATACTTGTTTAGTGTTAGGATCCTACCCTAACCCCTCTTAGTTGGTTATTAGTTAGCATGATATATATTTTCCATGTAATGAAGGCTGAAATTAGTTAATAATTCCTATTAAATAAATATGAACAAGTCGATGTAAGAAGACCTAATAGAAGCTTCCACTTCTAGAAATATCTTCCTCTATAATGTTCTTTAGAAGATAGAATTAATATAAATAAGAGTAGGAAGTATGATAAATATTTTCTTAAGAAGTTATTGTAATAGAGCTCTGATTTGCTAGAGGTTCCCCCCCCGAAGAGGCAAGTGAACATTGCTTTCTTTGAATAAAGGTATTATTTCTCATATTTCTCTCTCAATATTTTTTTGTCCCCTTGATAATTGCTAAATATTCCAGTTTCTGCATAATATATTACGTCTGGTACCTTACAAGTGGTATCAGATCTCTTTCATGGGAAAGAATTGCCAGTTAATTTTTTTCAGGGTGGAGACGAATTTCAATGCCTTTAAGTTGCAATGATATGCCGTTCAACACATAAATCTGCAGTCAGGGAAGCATACATACAAGGAATACAAGAGGTTTTTAAGCTCACATTGTTGGACACCCTTGTAACCCCTATTGGTACCCCTTCGAGTGGTAGCGCATCAGCCAACACATGTATATGGAATGACCTAGGTATATTGAAACCATCCATAGATCAATTGATCGATCACCTGACTACTATAGTGCCACCGAGAACAACACTCGGGAAGATACTCTCTAGTACCTGGGTAATCGGGCAGTATGGCTAAGGGTGCAGTTGAGCCTCCTTAGTTGGTTCCCTGAGATATTGGGTTGAGTAATACTATTCAATCCTGCACATATATCAGAGAGCTATAGCACAAGGAAAACCCTTGTCCATAGACACTCTCCACATTCTAACCAGGGGGGAACATACCAAACTAGTTACAAACAACATTTTCTGGGTCCATAACCTTGCCTCCTTCATTCTTATTGTGAATTCACTACACATTTGTTACTGTGAAGAATTTGGGTATTCTGACATTGCATAGCTATTCATAGTGGAGTATAACTCCGTAGGAGTAAAAAAACAAGTATGGGGCCTGCCCGCACCCTTATTTGAGACCTACTCCATTAGATTCCTCACTGCGTCCCGATTGCAGTGATACCTATCATTTTTACTCCTTTTTTTCTCCTTGGTCTCCACCCCCTTCCCAACATCCTTATTTTGGATCTCTACCATTGGATTCTTCTCTTTATTCTAATTGTAGTGGTACCTATCACTTTTAATCCTATTATTTTTCGTGGACCCGACCCTCTTCCCGACACCCTCATTTTCCACCTATCCCAACAAAATCCTTATCTTGTGTTGGTTGTTGTGGTATCATTCTACCTAAGCCTCCAAAATGGACCCTACCACCCTCTCTCAAAACCTATAAGAGTTGGACACTAAGGTAACCAACATGTCTGAAAACATAGTACAACACATGAAATCCTTCTACCAGAACTTGGACACCCTCACCAAGAATCTAATTGGCCTCACCTAACAAGTCAAAGACCTTGTGCCATACATCAAGGGTAAGCACCATGAGTACCATTTTTAGGCTCCTCATTCTTCCCATTATGAGCATTCTCATATTCCCACTCCCTTTGGTTTCTCCCAATTCTTGTAATAAGGTGCACAAAGTTAAGATGCATAAATTTGATGGATTAGACTTGGTCGGGTGGGTATCCCAAATGGAACACTACTTCTCTCTGCATGATATTCAAGATGATGAGACCAAAATCCATGTGGGGGTTCTATACTTGAATCAAGAACACTAAAAATGGTGGAAATGCCATAATAAATGATATCTAGGACAAACAACTTGGACCATGTTTACCAAAGAATTCTATGCTCATTTTGATAGGGAATCTCATTTTTTGTGATGGATCACCAAGATGAAACAAGCAAGTTCAGTAGCAGACTTCGTCGCCGCATTTGAACTGTTAACTATCATAACTAAGGGATTATCTGATGAGTTCTATCTTGAATCCTTCATCAGTGGCTTAAAGGATGTCATTCAGGCTCATGTTTGCATGCAACATCATGTTACCTGGTTGCAGGCATGCAAATTAGCATTGGTGGTTGAGATCATTCTTCATGCCCAACCCCTTTGTTTTGTAGTTCCCAACTTCCCTCATCCAGGGGATACCCCTAATCCGACCCAAAATTTGAAAGTACAAAATACCTCTCCAGAAGAAATTGTTGAACGTAGGAAGCAAGGAATTTGATATTACTATGATGAAAAGTATTCGACAGTCCATAAATATTGCGAAAAAAATTTCTTCCAAATTGACAGGTCAGCGGCCACCTCCTCTGAGGACATTCTATCATGTGAGGCCATAGACTCATAGGACACACAACAAACTTCCCCCATCCTTGATCCAGTCACATCTCCTATGGAAATGGAGGAACCTGTCATATCTCTCCATGCCCTAGTGGGTATTTCTTCTCCATAAACATTAAAAATCAAGGCATCAAACTTAGGTTGATTGTGGTGTTGATTGATAGTGGTAGCACCTATAATTTTATTCATCATAGGTTCATGGAGGATGTCAATTTCTTTGTTAGACTAGTTTCTAATTTTCAAATTCTCATAGTTAATGGTGGTGCAATGAAATGTGGGGGTTGTTGTGAAAATGTCAAACTCCAAATGGGTTATTATAACCTAAAAACTCACATGTTTTCCATTTCCATGGGAGGTTGTGATATTGTTTTGGGTGTTGATTGTCATTGCACTCTGGGACTGATTACCATGGATTATCAGGAGTTATATATTATTTTTATTCAATATGCTCACACCTATACCCTCCAAGGCCTACAAGTTGGCTCCCCAAAAATGATCAATTCTCATTGGATGGAGAAACTATTAAGGAAAGGCCACCATGGTGTGATTTCCCAACTTAATTCTATCTAGGTGAGTGATCAATCATATCTAGTATCCCATTCTGATTTGCAATTGGTCTTGGACAAGCACCCTAGGGTATTTGAAACGCCCATGAATTTACCCCCCTCCTAGCATGAGCATGATCACATAATCCCTCTCCTTCTAGAAACTCATCCTCCCAATGTACACCCCTAACAGTATCCATTTTCTCAAAAAAATGAAATAGAAAAATAGTGTAGGAATTACTGGAAGTCGGTTTCATTCGCCCAAGTACCAGCCCATATTCATTGCCTATTGTTATGGTCTTAAAAAAAGAAGGTTCTTGGTGCACGTGTCCCAATTTTCATGTCCTTAATAAATTGACCTTTAAGGATAAGTTTCCCATTATTTTCATTGATGATATGTTGGATGAACTCCAGGGCACATTCTTCTTCACAAAATTAGATCTTTTCTCAGCCTATCACCAGATTCATATGAATGAAGCATATATTCCAAAGATCACTCTCTGAACTCATGAAGGCCATTATGAATTCTTGGTAATTCCTTTTGGACTTTCCAATTCTCCATATACCTTCCAAAGTCTCATGAATAAACTCTTGAAGCCATGCCTTTGAAATTTTCTTATGGTCTTCTTCGACAACATCCTCATTTACATCCTCACTTGGGATTCCCATCTACACCATATGGATAAAGTACTCCAATTGTTACAGGGAAATCAATTATTTGTCAAAAAGGACAAGTGTTCTTTTGGGGAGAGTGAGGTCGAATACTTGGGACACATTGTGGGTCGTGAGAGGGTAAGAGTGTCGAGACCCACAACCTTGAAATTCCTTCGGGGTTTCCTGGGCCTCATGAGATATTATAGGAAATTTTTCCACCATTAAGGAATAATTTCCTAGCCATTGATGAACCTTCTTAAGAAGAATTCATTTCATTGGACACCGACAGTAGGGAAGGATTTCACAGATTTAGAGAAATCCATGTGCACTACCCCCATCTTAGACACGCTTTATTTCAACAAATCCTTTTTTGTGGAACTTGATGCTCCAGGCACTAGTCTCGATGAAATTATAACAAAATAAGGTAGACCTCTTGCTTTCACTAGCTAGGCTTTGAGTGGCCGCAATTTGGGAAAATATACATACGAAAAGGAAATGACGGCCATTCTCCATGCTATGTAAACTTTGTGACCATATATATTGGGACATTATTTTTAGATCAAAACAGATCACCATAGTGTGAAGTATTTCTTAGAGCATAGTTTATCTTCCCGAGAATAGAACAAGTGGTTGACAAAAATGTTGGGATATTATTATAATATCATATATAAAAAAGGAAAATGCAATGTAGTGGAAGATGTGTTGTGAGGACAATATGAGGATGAAGATTCCCTCTTTTCCTTATCATTACCAGATCCTAATTGGATTGAGGAATTTCAACAAGAGTGGCTCACCCACCCAACTATATCACAGGTAATTCAACGACTTTAGGAGGACCCTAACCCTCCCACCAACTACACCTGGAAAGACAATATCCTCCTATATAATGAGTGCTTGGTTTTTTCTCTCACTTCAGCACTCAATCCCAGGATATTAAATGAGTTGCATTTATTTTCTATCGCTGGTCACTCAGTATTCCAAAAGACATATGCTTGTGCTCACTGTTCGTTTTTTCTGGGAAGACATGAAGAAGGTATCCTTACCTTTGTCACTGAATGTGATATTTTCCAACGCAATAAAGGTGAAATTTTCAAGACCCCAGGAAATCTTCATCCATTACCCATTTTGACTTCTATTTGGATAGAACTTTCTATGGACTTTATTGTGGGCCTTCCAAAAGAGGGAAACAATTCAATCATCATGGTAGTGGTAGATCACCTCTCAAAGTATGCACATTTGTTTTCCTTCACTTCCCTTGTACATTATGCTACTCTAGGAAAGTCCTTACATGCCTTGGTCCAAACCTTTCCCTACCCTATGTAATGATGCTCTAACTTATTATCCTTATCTTAATATCACTTAGTGTTTATCTTGTCCTTTTAACAATTTTTCATGCTATCCCATTCCTCACCTTTGGGATAACTCTATAAAATTAGTTTGGATACCCCTATAAAATTAGGGTCACCATCCATCTAGGAAATGCTATGCATTTGGATTTCTCATTTTCTCCTCACTTATTTTGGATTTTTTATTTTCATGTTTATTTTCATGTCCTTGTGGTCTTGCATATTTTTTTTTCTCATGGCCCTCACATCCTTTCCCTTTAGTTATTAAGTTTTAGTTCTTAATTCTTCTTTCATTCTATATTTAGTCACATATCATGCCTTTGTTGGATACCCCATCATTATTCCCACCTTGCATCCCACTCTTAGCAAGTGGATCCATTTCCCTCACTAGTTCCTCCATCATTTCTACATATTACATCCGATACATAGCATGTTAGTATTATAAGTTTTAAACCTATGAATTAAAGAAATGCATACATATTCTTAAGAAAAACATAAATTAATCAATGGCTCGTACACATAGTACACAGACATTTACACTGGAATCCCTCAACCGAGAGAAAACCAACCTTCCTTGGTGCCACACCTTTCAGCTCTTCACTGTATTAATTTCACCATTCACAATACAATATATATAATATTTTATGTATTTCGTAGCTACAAAAACCCTAATCCCTTAATCCAAGATTAATTTAGAAAAATGCTAAAAATAGCAAAATCTGCTAAAATAACAAAAATCACCCAAAAACAAAAATTGGGGTGCTTCCCTGAATGCAACATGTAACCAGGGGGGCCAAACCTAGCCCCCCATGGGACACCCCTAGGAAAGCGCCCAACGTACAAAACAAAAAGAGAGAAGGGCATTGGGATCATCCGACGCAGTTGTTGAATCTTTAGCGCCCACACACACACATGCAAAGAATATAACACATACCCAAAATTATCCCACTTGTTGTTTTATTTGCATATAGGGGTTCATAGGATTACATGGTCAACAATCTAGGGCATAAATACCCATTGTTCCTCTACACCAGGAGAAATTATTTTTTCTCATAGACTTTGTCAATGAATCTGCAACATTCTTCAAAGTGTCAACCTTTTCCAGCAACACCTTCTTTTCTTCAACCATGTCTCTCACAAAGTGATACTAAAAATAAATATGCTTTGTATTTGAATGATAAGAAGGTTTCTTTTCCAATAATATTGCACTCTAACTATCACTATATAATCTCACTGCTTGTTTTACCAACCCAATACCTGAACATAATCTATGTAACCATACTGCTTACTTGCTTCCATGAGTGGTTTCCATGTATTCAACTTTTGTAGTTGAGAGTGCCACTACAACCTGTATTTTTCCCATGCAATTGATTTCTCCTCCAAATAGGTTAAACACATACCCACTTGTAGATCTTATGCAATCCATATCTCCAGCCCAGTATGCATCAACAAACCCATGTATGTCCAACACTATGTCCAATCCTGGTCTTCCTTAGTAGCACAATCCATAACTGATAGTGCCACGCAAATACTTGAAGACCCTCTTTAATTTTGTCCAATGCTCCTTCCCTGGTTTTAACATATAGCTGCTCAAAAATCCCACTGCATGTGAAATGTCCAATTTAGCACAGACCATTGCATACATCAAACTGCCAACTGCACTGCCATACGAAACATGGGACATGTCCTCTTCTTTCCTCTTATGTCTTGGGACACTAATTTGCATATAATTTTGAACCTATAGGAATATGAACCTTGACCGGTTTACTTCCATGCATATTAAACCTCTACAATATCGTCTCAACATATTTTCTTTGATTCAACCAAAGTTTCCTCTTTGCATGATCTCTTTTAATCTCCATTCCTAGAATGAAGTTTGCAGCACCGAGATCCTTCATATCAAATTTGGAGGGTAGTTGTGATTTTGCCTCCTTGATAACATCCATGTTATTTCCTACCAGCAACATGTCATCAACATACAACACTACATAAATGAAGTGAATACCAACCTGCTTGGAATATACACAGTGATCATCCCTATTTCTCACAAATCCCAATCCAAGGATGTATGTGTCAAACTTTTTGTACCACATCCTAGGTGATTGCTTCAGACCATATAGTGACTTGTTTAGCTTATAGACCAACTCTTTCTTTCCCTTCACTACAAATCCTTATGGTTTCTTCATGTAGATTTCTTCTTCCAGATCCCCATGTAGGAATGTTGTCTTCACATCCATGTGTTCCACTTCAAGATCAAAAGAAGTAGAAATATATAAAATAAATATAACAGAATTTAACTTGGAAATATGAGAAAAAATCTCACCAAAATCAATTCCCTCTAGTTGGGAATAACCTTTTTCTACTAACCGAGCTTTGTATTTCTCCACTTTGCCTTCATCATTACAATTTCTTCTTAAACAACCATTTTTTATCGACAGATTTTCTTCTAGCTGTAAAATCAACTAGATCCCATGCCTCATTCTTATCCAAGGAATCCATTTCTTCAACCATGGCCTTCTTCTAGAATTTACTATATTCTCAATTCACTGCTTCCTTGACAGTTATTGGACCATCATCAGTAACAAATAAATAAAAATTAAAGCGAAAATAAGGTGGACTATACCTTTCTGGTTGACTTCTTTCCCTCACTGATCTCCTCGATACTGGGGTATGAGGTTCTTCTTCTTCTTCATCATCTTCTTCAGTTGATTCATATTTTGCGTCATCCAACTCAAACTCTATTTTCTCAGGTTCTTCTTTATTTGGTAGGAATTCCTTTTTGGGAACATCTTTCACCTCTCTAAAAATAACATCATGACTGTAAACAATCTTTGAGTTTTTGGGTTCCAAAGATTGTAACCTTTCACACCATCTTTATAACCAATAAAGATACACTTTTCAACTTTATTATCCATCTTACTCCTATTTTCCTTTGGAACATGTACATAAGCATCACAACCAAACACTCTAAGATTTTCAAGAGAGAGTTTCTTACCAGTCCATAACTCGTGTGGATTTTTATCATCCAACGTTGAAGACGGTGATCGATTGACCAAGAAACATTTTGTACCCACTGTCTCTACCCAGAATTCCTATCCTAACATGAAACCACTAAGCATACTCCTTTCTTTTTCCATCAATGTCCTGCTCATCCTTTATGCAAATCCATTATGTTGAGGTGTGTATGGATTAGTCTCATGTCTTTCTATACCACACTTCTTACAAAATTCTCCACCATTATATGTCCTCAATACCTTTATTTTCTTCTCTGTATTATTTTCTACTAGATACTTAAACTCTTTAAAATTATCAAATACCTTTGATTTATTTATAAGAAAATAAATCCATGTGTTCCTCGAGAAATCATCTATGAATGAAACATAATACACATATTTACCTAATGATGGAACAAGCACAGGTCTAAACACGTCACTATGTATCAACTATAAGATCCCCTTTGCTCTTGTAGCACCATATGGGAGTCTTACTCAATTTTGTTTACCATATATGAAATGTTCATAGAAATCAAAATCCAGAGTGAAATTAGACATACCTTCAAGTATACCTTTACTATGTAGTGTTCGAAGGCCCTTTTCTCCAATATGCCCCAATATTTGATGCCGCAACATGGTCTTCTTTCTAGGGATAGTATTGATTTTGTCTTCTTTATTTCTTTGCTCGGGGAAAACAAAACTATTACACACATTATTATAAGTTCTTCCCAACAACTTGTACAAAGTTCCAAACCGAACTCCCCTCATCAACACCATTTCTCCTCATACCATCTTGAAAGTGCCCTTTCCCAATACAATATCAACACCTGTAGTGTAGACCCCCTTATTCTCCCTCAGGGTTTCTTGACCTCTCAGTCTAGGATCATTAAAAATAATGAGCTGAATTAGCTATTGGGATTCCTACTGGAACCCAAAACCACTATACACAATCCCCCTTCTCTCCTAAGGAACACATTTTATGAGACCCGCGGGCCCTTTTCTAAGCGTTTTTCTAATTTTCAAATTTTGGGCACTAGCTTTTCCCACTAGGCCCCCTCTCCTTATGTGACCTCAGGTTATGACCAAGATCCTACTCAAAGGGAGCTTTAGATCTTTTGGCTCTGGGTGTTTTCACTTCATGTTGCGGTCAATTCCCCCTTAACCTCGAAATGGCGAAGTTCTGAACTGACGTGAGAGGGATCGACGGTCCATGTTCCTCACACAAATCAACGACCCACAACAACTTCGGGCTTTATCACTTTAGAGATATCACTCTCTCCATGTCTGCAAAATCCCAGCGTGCTTCTACTCTAGAGTCTCAGGTCTGTCACCACCTGTCTCCTGACAATGGACAATTCTGATCCACTTTGGGACTTCGGAACTTAGAGAGTCTTCTCTCCTATGCAACTTAAAAGAAATTAAACCTCGTGTTAATCACCTGGATCATACGACTGTAGATCCATGCATCCAGATCTGATGGATGAGATCTATTCTTCAGCTCTATGTGCTCCTTTGGGTGTCTGAATGTGAATTTCAACAGTCCATATCTCCTCCTTGCATTTGATCTGATGGCATTTGTCTCTCTTCCTCATGAGCTTATTTGTTCCCCTGAACTTGGAAAAATTTGTAAGTGTTCAAAGGTCGGTGACCCTTGATATTTCTCCTGCAAGCCCGACTACTTGGTCTCAACTTACTTATGGGAATGCTATCCCTTTTGATATTTTTCCAACATAACATGACCTCGACTATGGTGCACTCTTGCGCTTTCAATCGCCTTTAGATGTTTGTCTTTCAACACTTCATCTAAGTGTTGGCCTAGTGTAGACTTTGTAGAGGTATTCCTCCAAAGTGTTCAACAAATGTTCTTCACCTTGAGCTTCAACTTCTCAGACCTCAAAGGTCTTTGTCCCTTTTGTTCCTCTAAAGGGTATCCATGCCCTCTTGGCAACTTCTCCTCAAGCACTCCTTGCTGAGCTTACATAGTTTTCAATAACTCTATGAGTGTCTTCTCCTTGAAATTTCTCTTCTTCGAAATTGAAATAGAGTTCACCTTGTGCCCACTTTCAATTGCTTGATGCCCTCCTGGAAGAGCTCTACAAAGTCCTCAATAACTCTGTGCTACGCTTACTCCTGCGCAGCCTTTCCTTCAAGGTATTCAATAACCCTGTCTCTATGTTCCTCCTCTACACAATCTCTCCTCCAAGGTATTAAGTAACCTTTAGGATCCTCTCTTTGTTTGTAAACTATTCTGGTGTTCCCTCCTGACACATTCTCCTCTAAAATCAAAGCAGATTCGAGATACACATTCCTTGTGTTGGCTCACTAATTTTTCAAGACTTTGTCGTGCACTCCTTGCACTTAAACAAAAGAACCTAGAACAACTCAACAAACTCATAGACATATAGTGAAGTCTCTTTGTTCCCTGTAGATGGAAATTATCATACATCTACATCATAAATCATAAACATACACAGTTAACATTCATAAAACACATGGAAACACACACAAAATCATATGTAGGAAAAACTACTCTTTGTATTAATATGAATGTTTGTTTACAATGGGCGTGAGCTCAGACTGCCACTGAGTCTCAACTCCCTCCTCTTCTTACTCTCCTTAACTCCCTTGTGAAATCTGATCCAAAGATCTTTTTACCAAAGAGGGGCTCCTCGAGTCTTTCCCTCCAAACTACCTAACTATCATTAATTACATTGAATTACATTCAATGGCCATCTAATCCGAATCGGATATAGATCTCATCAACCTATCAGCCATTAAAGGAAACCTTATCTCCTATCTGCACAAATGCATGAATCAGATCTACCAAGCCTTGCATCATTGAATTGCATTAAAGACAAAATTCCAAATTTTAAATTTCGAGAAAAATGAGAGGGCCGACACCTCTTCCCTCCTTTAATGTGCATTGATGTGTTGGAATGTTGGCACATTGCTGAGGTGGATCTATACTCCTGCATCATACTCCACTACTGGGAAAATCATGATATCTTGCTCATGAAATCCTCTGTCCCAGTGTTGAAATCCTCTTGGATCCCAAACTTTCCCTTGGAGCTGTCCTCATGCTCCTCTTCTTTGCTTTTGCTTCTTCTTCCCTGCTGCTATGGAAGGATATCCTCTGCTCATTTTTTCTTTGCTGGCTGCTTCTGCTACTGACCTCAACATCAGTCTCCTGATCTCTTCTATCTCTTTTACTAGCTTGTTCACTGGTTGGCTTCCTTCATGCAAACTACCCTTCTGCACTTCTTCTCTACGTTGATGAAAGGTAAAATCATATCGATCTCCCCTGTTGTCCTCTTCTTCTATTGCGTTGACTTTCTACTCTCCTACAATATCCAATTCTGCAATCTCATCACTAATTTGCTTCTCAGTTATCTCCTATGACAGATTAGCTTCTGTTAACTCCACTTGGGCTGGTTCAACTCCAACTTTCTCCAGCTACTCCCTAGGATGGTATGCTCCTCCACCTGTTTCCAACTTAGCCTGTTGGATGTGCATGCTTTGCACTATCACCCTTCTCTCCATGACTTCCAGTTCTTCACACATATCAGTAAATTTGATGTTGTATGTTTCCTCTTATACTGTAGTCTCAAGTGTTGCAGTCATCTCCTGTTATCTCTCTAGCTGAAATTTATGTGCCATTATTCTGAATGATCTTCTCCTTTTGCTGGGGAAGATGTCAATGTCTTCTCCTTCTCCTTTTGAAAGTCTCTGTTGGTTGTCCTTCCTCTGCTGCACTTTCATCATGTGCATTATCTTATACTTCGATCTTTGGAAGGAATATCTCAATTCCCCCAATAATCAGAATCCATTTCTAATCCTCCTCCATCAACTCTCCTTGCTGATATGAACCCCTAGTTGAGTTCATCTCTCCTCCCTTTCCCACATAGAAATATGGGATTTCTCCTCTACTCTACTGGAAGTATATGATATTCTCCATTGATCCCATCTCATTTCCCACCTGGAAATTTGAAATTTCATCACTACCCTCCTGGTAGTCTATGAGATCCTCAATTGATCTCATCTCATTGCCCACCTTGCAATTTGAAAATTCATCTCTTCCCTCCCAGCATTTTATGAGATCTATAATTGATCTCATCTCCTCCTCATCATTGAGGTTCCTCCCAATATCTGGTTCACAGATGTGAATCACTTTCTCCTCTATGCCACTGAGGTTTTCAGCATGCCTCAGCCACTTTCTCACTACTTGTTGGTGCCTTCTAGCTAACAAATTATGGAAAGGCCACTTCACTTTCCTCTTCAAAGGCCATTCATATTTCCAGTGTACCTTTGATTCTTGCTACATATTCAATGCTAGCCTTTCCATTTTTTCAATGATTTCTTCGATCTCCTTGTCAATTTCTGCTTTTCTTTTCTACTGGTAGTCTATTCCTTAACCACACCTATGGCCTTCAGTAGCCATTTTCCTTCTCTACATTCAACCCTCCTAGATTTCTACCATTTGTTTCACACCTTGCAACAATATTTACAGAGAATCACACTATGTTTCCTCCTTTGTCTATTGTATATAGGAAAAAAAAATTCTAATCACTTTTATAATTTTCAAATTTCAGGTGCTAGCTCTTCCCTTTATGCTCCCTCTCCTTATGTGACCTTGGTTTATGATGAGGCACCTACTCAAAGGGTGTTTCAGAGCTTTGGGCTCTGAGAGTTTTCACTTCATGTTGCAGTCAATTCCCCCCAAACCCCGAACTAGCGAAGTTCCGAACTAATGTCAAAAGGATCGACGGTCGCTGCTCCTCACACAAATCGACGACCCATTGCAATTTTTGGCTTTGGTTCTTGGGCGATCTTGCTCTCTCCTTGTATGCAAAATCCTAGAGTGCTTCTTCTCCAGAGTCTCAGCTCTTTTTCCACCTGTCTCCTGATGATGGACGGTCCCGATCCACTTTGGGACATTGAGACTTCGCGAGTCCTCTCTCCAATGCAACTTAAAAGGAATTAAACCCCATGTTACTCACCTGGATCAGACGACTATCAATCCACGCATCCAAATCTAATGGATGAGATATTTTCTTCTTTTCTGTGTGCTCCTTTGGGTGTATGTACATGAATTTCAATGGTCTAGATCTCCTCATTGCAGTTGATCTGACGAAAAATATCTCTCTTCCTCTTGAGCTTCTTCGTTCTCTCGAACTTGGGAAAATTTGTAAGTTTTCAAAGGTCAGTGGTCCTTGAGATTTCTCCTGCGAGCCCGACTGCTTGGTATCAAATTTCTTCTGGGAACACTATCTCTTTTGATATTTTCCCAACATAACTTGACCTCGACTCTAGTGCACTCTTGCATTTTCGATGGCCTTCATATTGTTGTATTTCAACACTTCGTCTAATTGTTGGTTTGGTGCTCTCTTTGCACAGGTCTTCCTCCAAAGTGTTCAACAAATCTGCTTCACCTTGATCTTGAACTTCTCAGACCTCAAAGATCTCTCTCCCTTTTATTCCTCGAAATGGAATCTTTGCCCTCTTGGAAAATTTTGCTCAAGCACTCCTTGTTGAGCTTACACAGTGTTCAGTAAATTTGTGAGTGCCTTCTCCTTGACACCCCTCTTCTCCGAAATCGAAATAGAGTTCACCTTATGCCCACTTGCACCTCCTCTATTCTCTCTTGGCAGAGCTCTACAAAGTCCTTAATAACTCTGTGCTACCCTTACTCCTACGTAGACTTTCCTTTAGGGTATTCAGTAACCCCGTCTCTTTGTGCCTCCTCTGCATGATCTCTCCTCCAAAATATTTTGTAACCTTGAGGCTCCTCTCTAAGTCTGTAAACTATTTTGGTGTGGCCTCCTACCACATTCTCCTATGGACTCGAACCAAGGTCCAGATACACACTCCTTGAGTTGACTCATAGACTTTTCAAGACTTTGTCGTGTACTCCTTACACTTAACCAAAAGAACCCAGAACAACTCAACAAAATCATAGACAGATAGTGAATTCTATATTTTCCCTTCATATGGAACTTATCATACATCTACATCATAACTCATAAACATACACAGATAATATTCATAAAACACATGGAAACACACACAGAATCATATGCATGAAAAACTTCTCTTTGTATTAATATGAATGTTTGTTTATAATGGGTGTGAGCTCATACTGCCACTAAGTCTTGGCTCCCTCCTCTTCTTACTCTCCTTAAATCCCTTATGAAATATGATCCAAAGATATTTTTACCAAAGAGGGGCTCCTTGAGTCTTTCCCTCCAAGCTACCTAAATCTCATTAATTACATTCAATTACATTCAATAGCCATCTAGTCTGAATCGGATCTAGATCTCATCAACCTGTCAGCCATTAAAGGAGACCTTATCTCCTATTTTCACAAAGACATGATTAGACTCTACCAATCCTTGCATCATTTAACTGCATTAAAGACCAAATCCCAAATTTTAAATTTGGATAAAAATGAGAAGGTTGGTGCCTCTCCCCTCCTTGAATGTGCGTTGTTGTGATGGAATGTTGGCATGTTGTTGAGGCAGAGCGATGCTCCTGAATAATAATCCACTACTGGGAAAATCATGAGATCCTTATCATGAGCTCCTCTGTACCAGTGTTGAAATCCTACTGGATCCCAAAATTTCCCTTGGAGCTATCCTCCTGCTCCTCTTCTTTGTTGTTGCTTCTTCTTCCCTGTTGCTATGGCAGTCTCTCCCCTGCTTAGTTTTTCCTTGTTGACTACTTTTGTTGCTAACCTCACTATTATTCTTCTGATCTCTTCTATCTCTTTTTCCATCTTGTTCACTAGCTGGCTTCCTTCATGCAGACTAGCCTATTGCACTTCTTCCCTACGCTGATGAAAGGGCAGAACATATCGATCTCCCATGTTGTCCTCTTCTTCCTTGGCCTTGACTTTCCACTCTCTTGTAGACTCCAATTATGCAGTCTCATCATTTAACTGTTGTTTAGTTATTTCCTCTGATAGATTAGTTTATGTCAGCTCCTCTTGGGTTGGTTCAAATATAGCTTCCTGCAGTTTCTCCCTAAGATGGTATGCTCCTCCACCTATTTCCAACTTACCCTATTGGATGTGCATGCTTTGAAATATCACCCTTCTCTACAGGTTTTCTAGTTCCTCACATAGATCAACAAAGTCAATGTTGTATGTTTCCTCTTCTACTGCAGGCTCCAGTGTTGCAATGATCTCCTGTTCAACTCTCTGGATGAAATTTCTGAGCCATTCCTATGAATGATCTTCTCCTTTTGTTGTGGGAGATGTCAGTGTCTTCTCCTTCTCCTCCTCTTTGGTAGGCTCTTCTGGTTTTCCTTTCTCTGTTGATATTTCATTATGTGCACTATCTTCTACTTGGCTCTTTGGAAGGAATATCTCAATTCCCCCAATAATCAAAATGCACTTATGATCCTCCTCCATCATCTCTCCTTGTTGATATGAACCCCTAACTAAGTTCATATCTCCTCCCTTTCCCACCTGGAAATATGGGATTTCTCCCCTGCTCTGTTGGTAGTCTATGAGATCCTCCATTAATCCCATCTCATTGCCCACCTCGCAATCTGAAATTTCATTACTGCCCTCCTGGTAGTCTATGAGATCCTCAATTGATCTCATCTCATTGCCCACCTCACAATTTGAAAATTCATCTCTACCCTCCTGGAAGTTTATGAGATGTCTAGTTGATCACATCTCCTCCTCATCACTGAGGTTCCTCCCAATCTCTATTTCACATATTTGAATCACTTTCTCCTCTATGCCATTGAGGTTTTCATCATTCGTCAACCACTTTCTCACTACTTGTTGCTTCCTTCTTGCTAACAACTTCAGCATAGGCCACTTCACTTTCCTCTTCAATGGTCATTCATATGTCTAATGTACCTTTGCTTCTTGTTGCATCTTCAATGCTAGCCTTTACACTTCTTCTATAATTTCTTCAAGCTCCTTGTCAATTTCTTCTTTGATTTTCTGCTAGCAGTCTATTCCTTGATCACGCCTATGGCCTTCAGTAGCCATTTTCCTTCTCTACCTTCAACCCTCCTAGATTTCTACCATTTGATACACACCTTGCAACAATATTTACAGATCATCGCACTTTGTTTCCTCCTTCACCTTCTGTCTACATGATAAATTAAACTTTTGATACCATTCGATGTTATCAGACTATCTCCTTTATCTCTTCTGACTACAAAAATCAATTATGTGGCTCTGATACCAATTGGTGCAGACCCCCCTACTCTCCCTCAGGGCTGCTCGACCTCCCTATCTAGGATCGTTCAAAAGACTGAGATAAATTATCTCTTCACCCCCCTACTGGAACCTAAAACCACTATACGCATGCCCCCTTCTCTCCTAAGGCGCAGGTTTTATGAGACCCACGGGCCCTTTTCTAAATGCTTTTATAATTTTCAAATTTTGGGCACTAGCTCTTCCCACTAGTCCCCCTCTCCTTATGTGACCTCAGGTTATGACCAAGTGCCTACTCAAAGGGTTCTTCAAAGCTTCAGGCTTCTATCATTTTCACTTCACGCTGCAGTCAATTCCCCCCAAACCCTGAACTGGCAAAGTTCCAAACTGACGTGAGAGGGATCGACGGTCCCTGTTCCTCACACAAATCAATGGCCCACATCAACTTCGAGATCTAGAACTTTGGCAATCTCCCTATCTCCTTGTTTGGAAAATCCCAGAGTGATTTTGCTCCGGAGTCTCAGCTCTATCGCCACCTGTCTCCTTACGATGGACGGTCCTGATCCACTTTGGGACTTTGGTACTTTGTGATTCCTCTCTCCTATGCAACTTAAAAGGAACTAAACCTCGTGTTACTCACCTCGATCAGAAGTCTGTCGATCCATGCATCCAAATCCGATGGATGAGATCTGTTCTTCTTCTCTGCGGGCTCCTTTGTGTGTCTGGATGTGAATTTAAATGGTCCAGGTCTCCTCCTTGCAGTTGATCTGACGACAACTGTCTCTCTTCCTCCTAAGCTACTTCATTCTACCAAAATTGGGAAAATTTGTAAGTGTTCAAGGGTTGGTGGCCCTTGAGCTTTCTCATGCAAGCCCGATTGCTTGGTCTCGACTTGATTCTAGGAATGCTATCCCTTCTAATCTTTTTCCAATGTAACCTGACCTCTTCTCTGGTGGACTCTTACATTTTCGTTGGCCTTCAGATGGTTGCATTTCAACACTTCATCTAAGTATTCCTCCATAGTTTTCAATAACTCTGCTTCACCTTGAACTTCAATTGCTCAGACCTCAAAGGTATCTTTCCCTTTTGTTCCTCGAAAGGGTATTTGTGCCCTCTTGGCAACTTCTTCTCAAGCACTCCTTGTTGAGATTACATAGTGTTCAGTAACTCTATGAGTGTCTTATCCTTGACACTCCTCTTTTCCAAACTCGAAATAGAGTTCACCTTGTGCCCACTTGCACCTACTCTATGCCCTCCTAGTAGAGTTCTACATATTCCTCAATAACTATGTGCTACACTTTCTCATGTGCAAACTTTCCTTCAGGGTATTCAATAACCTTGAGGCTCCTCTCTAAGTCTGTAAAATATTCTGGTGTGCCTTCCTAGAACATTCTCCTATGAAATCGAAGTAGAGTCCAGATACACACTCCTTGCATTGGCTCACATAGTTTTCAAGACTCTATCGTGCACTCCTTGCACTTAACCAAAAGAACCCACTACAACTCAGCAAACTCATAGACATATAGTGAATTTTATTTGTTCCCTGCAGATGGAACTTATCATGCATCTACATCATAACTCATAAACATGCACATATAACATTCATAAAACACATGGAAACAAACACATAATCATATGTAAGAAAAAATGCTCTTTGTATTAATATGAATGTATTTTTACAATAGGTGTGAGCTCAGACTGCCACTGAGTCTCGACTCCCTCCTCTTCTTAATCTCCTTAACTCCCTTATGAAATCTGATCCAAAGATATTTTTAACAAATAGGGCCTCCTCAAGTATTTCCCTCCAAGCTACCTAACTCTCATTAATTACATTGAATTACATTCAATGGCCATCTAGTCTGAATCAGATCTAGATCTCATCAACCTATAAAGCATTAAAGACAACCTTATTTCCTATCTTCATAAAGGCATGACTCATCTCTACCAAGTCTTGTAGCATTTAATTGCATTGAAGACCAAATCCCAAATTTTAAATTTGGGGTAAAATGAGAGTGTTGGCGCCTCTCCCCTCCTTGAATGCGGGCTGATGTGTTGGAATTCTTGCGTGTTGTTGACATGAAACGATGCTCTTGCATCAACCTGCATCATCCAACTTGATTATATATATTAGGATCCTGTCTAGTTTTGGAACATGAAGAATCCTAGGGAGAATTATGATCCTTCCATTTCTTAGAAACAACTTAACCCTTGCACATACCATGATTTTTTCTATCAATCCATCTCCTAGAAATACATCACAACCATCGTATTTTTCATACTCACAGAACCACTCCCTATGAGGATTTATATGATATGATGCACTTGAGTCAATCAACCATACACCACGGTCTGCATGTGTACCTGTAGATGCTAGGAAAACATCACCTACTTCTTTAGTGCAGGTTTTTTCCTCTATTGTTACACATTATTTTGGTCACCTCAGTGATCAACTGACAACATGTGTTAATGTTCCCTAAAAATACTAAAACAAGACTTTCTCCATGAGAAAAGTGATTTGTTTTCCTCTTTCAAAAACCATATAAAGGAAGGTCGTTGCACTCTGCTATACGCATGGGGTAGGACGATGCTTGATTGTTGCACTCTGCCCTAAAATTGGACTACGACATCATCGCATGCTTCTTGTGCATAGGGTGCGACAATTCTTAAAGCATAAAAAAAGTAAAAATTCATGAATGTTCTAGAAGATGAGGTGGCTTCCAATCATTTTGGATCTCACTCGCTTCTCTAATTTAGTGGGATCATCCTAATATTCTCATCCATCTCTCTTTCACACTATATAAAGAGGGATCTCTCATGGAAAAGGATAAGGTTGAATAGGCTAAGATTTGTGTGGAGAGTTCTATTTCAGATTATGCTTGAGAGCTTTTCTCTAGTTATTCAAGTCATATTGTGGATCTTCTTCATTCAAGGCATTGGAGCAAACGTGTGTGTGTTGAAACAAAGAACTATCGAAAGGGGGCCTTGCAACATCAAGGCATAGGTTGTATTCTCCACTTTCTATTCATTTAATACAATAATACATTTCTTTCCTATAAAAGCATCTTGTCTTATATTGTATAATTCCTTGATCATATACATAGACTTCATTAGAATACATATATCTTTGTTTCCCCTCTTTGTTGGTTTGTGATTCTTGGACAAGATTACTATTCTGTAAACCCAAGGAAGGAGCTACAATGACAACACTAATGAGGATCAAGCGTCATTTAAATGGTATGTCACTTGTACCTCACTAAACTATTTCATTTGATGATAAAGTTTAAGTCGAAGTGTGTATTCTATTATGTTTTGTTCTAATTTCTTGTGGAAGTTAGGGAGATATGTTTGTGTCCGCATTTACGGATTAATCCGATAGAAAAATTGGTGACCATACTGGGGATATGATTTTTTTTTTTTTTTCCTCTTATTTTATTTTATCCTGCCTTATTTTTGTTAAGCTCATTCTCTGAGTCTATGGGTGATCCATCTAGACTCCCTGGGTCTGAAAGTTCAGTGAGATTTTTTGTCTTCGTTCCCTCTTTCTTTTAGTTTCAGAGATCATCGCACTATATAATATAGACAGAACGTGATGATCCTATGATGTCACACTCTAATGGTGAAGACTAGTGCAACGACGTTGCACTGCACCCTATTGGAAGCATGCGACGACCCTAGATCGTTGCATTGTGCTCCACTACAACCCACGATGATTCGTGTAGGAATTGTTGGAGTTAGCCAATTTTTCTTTTTTCACCCAGTTTTGCCTCAATTTCCCAGGATGAAGTTTTGATAGCAGTGATTGACTGATTTATAAGTTTGAAGCTTGCATTTGATTGGTTTTCAGAAATGGGAATTTTTTCTTTGTAAATTTTGTAATTTTTTCTTTTGATTTTTGTCAAAGGGTATAATATCTAGATCTCGGTCCCAAGTGATTGTTTGACAAAGAATCCTTGATTTATTTGGAGTTTTGGATTTTTTTACTTTTTGGATTGTTCACTGATTGAGAGATATTTTTTTTTGCATTTGACAAAAGGCTTTCCTATCATTTCATTTTTGCCTACATTATAGGTTTGATTTGGGAATCGTGTTGAGAGTGTGTTAATTTTCTTGGATTACGTTTTATTTTCTTCATTGCATCTCTGATCTAATTTGAGAAAGAAAGAACTGAAGTCATTTCTTATTTTTATTAATTGTTCACAAGGAATTTTTTGCATACGAAATATTTTTTAAAAGAGAAAATTGGAAAATTTTGTAGCTTATGATTATTTGGAATTTTGTTCATTCAAAAATTGAGAAATTGTGTTTCGTAGATTTTGTATTTCAAAAGAGATACTTTCTCCCCACTATAATTAGAGTTCATCGAATTAAAAGATCGCATAATCATCTCTTCTTTCATTTTATTGGGTCAAGGTCATTTACATCATCAGTTTCATTTTTGTTTCCCTTTTGAGTAAACAACAACCTTTAAAGTACATCGAAATTTTAAAATTTAGTAGTAACTTTTATTTTCTAGAAATTATCTTCACCAACATTAGGATAGAGATTTGGAATAGGTTGTAAGCCACACTCTCCAAATAATAAAAACACACAATAGTATCTTGTGATAGGGAGAGTTCAAATCCACTTGCTACATTTTGTACTGGGAAGCCCTTCTAACACAAGCGTCAATCATGAGGTTGCATTAGGACTGACAGAGTTATTCGCCCTATTTTGTCGGTCTTAGTGTATATATTGTGCGTATTATTGCAGGTCACTTCAAAAGAAAATCCTATGGGGACCTTCTCGAGTTGTGTTAGCAATATTTCCTATAGAGGGGATTAGATAGCAAAGGAAGGGGTTAAAAACCCATTTGTCCTAAGTTTGGGCGATAATGCGCCCATGGTAAGAAACAAGCAAGTCCGAGCGGTCCAGATTCGCGCACCAGGATCAATGACGCGTGTTGGATTCTGGACCCCCCTTGCCTTTCTACCTTT
>JZKD02S1705153.1:121633-134558 GCA_000966675.3 Picea glauca
TAAATTTGATGCCCTCTGGTTCGGGCCTTTTAAGATCCTTGAAGTGTTTTCCAACAACACTTACAGGTTGCAGGATCTGGAAGGCAATGAAGTTTTTAGTGGCCCAGTCAATGGGAATTTCTTGAAGAAATGTTTTCTGTGAGCCACAGTCGGCTCATTTCGTTTTGTTTTGTAAATATTGTTTTTGTTTTTGTTTTGTTTTTTCGGACCAATAAATGACTCCATAGCCCAACAACAAAGGCACTAAGTCTGCAAAAGAGTTCTTAGAGCATCACAGGGACGACTCTATCCCCCATGGAGCCAAATGTTAGCGATATTTCCTGTAGAGGGGATTAGATAGCAAAAGAAGGGGTTAAAAACCCATTTGTCCTAAGTTTGGGCGATAATACGCCCATGGTAAGCAACAAGCAAGTCCGAGCGGTCCAGATTCACGCGCCAGGATCAACGGTGCGCGTTGGATTCCGGACCCCCCTTGCCTTTCTACCTTTAAGTGGGGGGGGTCCGGAATCGGGGGTGCACCTCTTCGACGGCCCAGATCATCACGCCCGGATCAACGGCGATGAAGATCATTCCGGACCCCCCCCCATCTTTCCACCTTTAAGTGGAGGGGGGGGTCCGGAATCTCGTATGCAGTTTCCCGATGGCCATGATCGAGGCACCCCAGATCAACGATGCTCGTGCAGTCCCGCCCTTCTCAGCTGCCCTGTGCTTAACCAGTGTGGGCCCTCCTCCCGTCATTTCATCCTCCCTTCCACCTTTCCCCTGCTGCCATGTGTCATCCATTCACCTCTCCTCTTTGGTCCACGTGGTCTTCCCTTCTTCTCATCATCCACTCGCTCCTTGCCTCGTGTCCCATTCCTTTCCACGTCAGCCTCTCACCCGAAGGCGAATTCATTTCTCCCATATTCTTCCCTTCTACCTGATGTCTTCCGCCATGAATCATCTTCCGTCATCTTTCTCTCATTCTGTCACTCCTTCCATGCCCTTATAACCCGGCATCACCATTCCTGTCGTGCACTCATCCTCCACGCTGGCCTCCATGCCCACCCCTCCAGCTGTTCAGTTATTCCAGGTGGCAGCGCGAGAAGTCGTCCATATCCCGAAGTGCTAAGTTGGATGGGCCGTTCTCAATCCCAAGAAGCAGTTATTGAAGCGGTTGGTGGTGGTTAGACATCGTCTCCGCCATAATGGGGGCGTCCTGCAATGAATTAAAGGCACGTCAATTCGCCGATGTAACTGTCAGAAGATCTATTGCGTCTGCCACAAGTTGCATGATTATTCAAAGATTGTGGCTACAGAGTGTCAGAAGCCATGCAGACGCAAAGCTTTCAATGCATTTTCTTGGTTCCGTTGTTGTTGTTGTTTTGAGTATATGAAGGCATTTTTGCCATTTTTGTATCTATCGATGGTAGAGCTAACCTCCCGACTGTAAGTTTCAGCGACATTCTGGTTTCCTGGTTATGTCTTTGTGTTTGAGACTTCTTGGTTTATGACAAACAGTTCTCCTTTTTCCATCTTTGTTTCATCTCATGCCGGAGTGTTCACAGTTGAATGATTCACGTGGATTGTTGCAGTTATGTTATGATAAAGGATTTGTCGTGGCATTTTTGTACTCTCTGGTTTTTTGTGTTTGAACATAAAGAGACTTTTTGTTTGAATGCTTTCTCCTCCAGTCTGTTATGAACATGATGTTTATTACAGACCTTTGCACCCTTCTTACATAAGTCTTCCACCTGCTCACCCTTTTACTACGACTCATTGTTTGGAGTTTATCAAGACCTCACTCGTTCATGCATGCCTGGCCTAGTTTCTGAGTTGAGATTGTATTGTTCTGAGTTTCCTTCCATCTGATCACCCCTTTAAAACAAATCATGACATTAATCTGATGGGCATCGGGCTCTGCTCCTGCAAGCAATCCAGGAGTGACCTCTGGCTCCAATAAGTTGATTTTAGGCTAGATACTTTTCCTTTGCGCATGGATCAAATTGTCGACTGTTTCCCTAGGCATCATTGTCGTAATTGGTAAACTTAGTAGCCTATCTCTTTAGGTTCTTTACATGAGGTGAATGTGGAGGGGAATGTCTTCACGGTACCTAGAATTGATTTTTTCCAAACTCACTTGGGCTCCTTGGAGGGTATACCCACGATTTTGTGTGGGAGCTTGCACCAAGGTATAAGTCCGTTAAGTAGGTCGTCAACGTAAATTTTCCACCCGCTTTATCCTAGCCCCTTCTTGTCTTGATTTTGTGACGTTGTATTTCATCACTAACTAGTGACTTAAAAATAAGAAGGTTTGTTTGCATGCTTGATTTCTAGATTTTATTAGTGAGTGTTGTTTGTTTCTCTAGTTGCCCATAGATTTGTTTCGTTCTTTATTTAGTGCGGCCAACATCATCCCTTGTCGTTCACGTATGATGCAAGGGCTACCTCTGCAAGATCCAAAAAATTATGTCCCTTTGCTTCCCAATTCACCAGAGGGCTCTCCTGAAGAAGAAGTCAATAATGACATTGCCTCTGAGATTGGAAGTTCTACTCTGTTAAAGGAGTTGATGCTTCCCATAAACGCGTTATTGAATCTTAGATAAGATTCAATTTTTCTTTGGCTAAATTCATTGGGATAAATTGTTACTGAAGATCATACTAGAGTACCTACTGGACCTCACACAAAGTCTAGTGTAGATGATCCACCCTTTTCGAGTAAGTCGTTTAGAACCCCGGTTCACACTGGTGGAGTTTTTAATCCTAGCTCTGGTCCTATTCGTTCTTTTTGGAGAACCTCTTTGGGACACAATACTTTTGATAAAATAGCATCCTTGGCATCACAAATGCCTGTGACTTCCACTTCTTACACAATCCCTATAGATCATTTCACTGGCACAACCAATAATTTTGTCACAGTTCACAACCAATTATTGATTGGTTCTCACTCAATTCTTCCTCTCCAGATCGCCAACTCTACCATGGTCCCACAAGCTATGCCTGTTTCTTCCGGAAATGTGGTCATCACTCAATATCCTATTGGAACACCACTTTCTCTTAGATCAAATCTGTCACTCCCCCATGAGTATAACAATTTGAATACTTCCATTTCTATTCCTACCCAGAATCCATCTAGAGGGTCTAATCATTTTGTTCCTCATAGGTATAATGTTGCTAGTCATTTTTTTCCTACACTTACCCTGGGTCTCTCTAGGGGGCCTTACGTTCCTCCTCCACCTTTTCCTGGAGGATCTAATCGTCATGGCCCTAGTAGCTCCAATCCAGTTGAAGGCACCAATCATTTTTTCGCTTCTGGTTTTCAGATTCCTATTGGAGGACAACCTCAAGTTGGGGGAAATCTCAAGTTGGGGGGAAATATCAAGTTGGGGGGAAACCTCAAGTTGGAGGGAAACCTCAAGTTGGAGGCCATAACCCATTTTATGGTAAAAGTATACCCATATTACAATCTCAACCTTGTAATCTTCCTTTCCAAGGAAATCAACATCCGTCTGGGGGGAAAATCCCCAAGTTAATTCTTTTCTACCTCCTAATCTCGGACAACCATATCCAGGTTTTGTGAATCCTACTTGGGATCAAAATTTTCAATCTAATGTTCCTTTCCAAGGGAGAATACCTAATCAACAAACCCTTGTTGGCTATTTAACTCAAAATCCTTTGCAATCGAATTTGTCGGGACTATCTAACTATCTACAGACTCCTTATGGTCCTACTGGTATACCTACAGGGTTACCACCTCAAGACTACCAACTTCCTCAAGTGAATAGACAATTTCCCTTCCTTTCTACTTTGGACTTAATGTATTTATCTAGGATTTTGAATGATCCTATTTTACATTCTCTTTATTGGCCCGTCATACCGGCCAAATTACCATCTAACATTCCTAAGTTTGACGGTCGATCGGGAGAAGACCCAAATAATCATGTTATGACCTTCCATATTTGGTGTTCATCCAACTCATTGATGGATGACTATATTATATTTCTACTTTTCCAACAAACTCTTACGGGTTCGACAGTCAAATGGTATCATGAGTTACCACGAGGATTCTTTAATGACTTTAACACCTTAGCCATGGCATTCTTAACACATTACCAGTTTCCAATCCGTTATGAGACATGAACTGAAATTTTGATTTCATTTAAAGAATCATATTCCACTCATATTTTTTATCATATCCATGAGTGGAGGAGGAGAAGACACTTAAGAAAATTTCCCCTTCCTGATCAACTGTTGGCCGAGTGGTTTACCAACTCCCTCATTGGTCCTATCGCCCATGATGTGGCCATGGGTGGTGTCGTCCTTGAAAAATAGGCAATTAGTTGTGATCAATATCTGGATCTCATTTATTCATAAACGCGAACACTTTATGACTTAATCCCTGATGTGCCTCGTCCATCCACGAATCCTACCAAAACACACCCGGTAGCTTCTCATGTTGTTGATTGTGTGATTAGAAATTTTCATGCTACGACTTAGTCTACACAATCTAGTCATACCAATCCCAAGAATACTAATTCTAATGTACATAATGCTCCTACTCCTACTCCTTCTCCCGGTAAAATTTCTGAAGTTAATTCGGTTCAATCTACATCTACCAGTAAAAATCAAAATAAAAAGAAAGGAATGGGTAAGAATAAGGAGGACAAAAATAATAATAATAAATCCGAGAAACCCAAAACATAGCCTGTTGATGACAAAGATAAACTTAAACCTCATTATCCTTTCCTTATCTGTAGTGAGGATCATTATACGAAAGATTTTCCATGGCGTGCTGAGGTCACCAAGTTCCTGCAAGGGACTAGGAAACCTCCTACACCTGTCGTCCTGTCACAACCTTTCCCTTCTCAGCAGCACTCCCAATTGGTCATTCATGGCCAACCTTATCCATCTACCACATCTTACGTACTTATGTGTATTGGTGACTCCCAGAAGAACAAAGTTGCCGTCGTAACTTCAGACAAATATTATTCTCCTTCGAAAGAGAAATTTGATGATTTACCACCTTCGTTGATTCAACCTCCTCCCCCAACTTCACCTCCAAATGATCCTTTTCATCTCGAATGGTAGGGCCTAGATACATTTATTTGTCCTTCTCCCAAGGGATTTTTTTTAAAGTCTTCATTTAATCCTCACGCATGTGCTGCCCAAAACTACAGTATTGTAGAAGACCTTATGCAAGCACCCTCTGAGATGTTGGCTCTCGAAGTCCTTAAAAGTTTTCCTATTCAATGGAAGATTTTGTTAAAGGATATTGGTGGAATTGATCCTATCGATACCAATTTGATAATATTTGACTTGGAAGATCATATTGCGAGGCTTCCTCCTCAATTAGATTTTCAGATCCAAGTTGTTGTGGAAAATAAGAATATTTTTCAAACTGTTATTGACGAAGGAGCCTCGACTTGTGTTATTTACGTTACTTGTTGGAAAGCTATTGGCTCTCCTGCCCTTACCAAGTCACACAATACTCTTAAGGCCTTCAATGGTATAAGGTTTAAACCTTATAGTGTTCTTCCTTCGTTGTCTATTATGTTAAAAGGTAAGGCGGTTAATGTCGTTGTTGAGATCTTTGATGCAACTCTTGATTACAACCTTCTACTTGGATGTAGCTGGATTGATTCCATGCATGTATTTGTGTCTACCATTTTCTATGTGTTACGTTTCCCACACCAAGGAAAAGTAATTATTTTCGACCAACTTTCCTTCTTTAATTTTGATTCATGTACTAGCAGCGTACCTTTTATCTCGAAAACACCTCTTGGTTATGAGAATTTCAGCATGGGTCTTTTAAAAGATCCAACCTTGATGGGTACATTTCCTATGCCACCACCCGATATTCCTCCCCCTTTTGTCGCCTCTATTAACATGATATCAACCTATGTTCGTGAAACCACTGAGTCTTATGACCCATGGATAGTACCTAGCTTTGGTGTATGTCTTCATTATAGTGATCGAATGCCTTTAAGTTTAGTGGAATCAGATTATCAAGCTATTCAATCAACAACTCCTTCTCCTCCTTCTCTCGGTGATACATCTCCTGATCCATTCCACGTGATATTTCCTACTAATGAGATGATCATGATGGTCATGTCTATGGAAGATACTCCATGGTACGATGGGCATCATCATTCTATTCTCTTCCTAGAACGTGTGACCATAGAGAGTTACCAACGGATTTCGACTCTGTATATCGTTGTTGTTATTTCTTCTGTTCTTGAGTCAACACACAATGTTTTATATGAAGGGAACTTGAGTAATATTTCACCTACCATTCCACTAGACATATCGATTAAACCCAGAGTCGTGGAAAATGTTCATATCAGTGCCTCATGTTCTACTGATAAGGTCTGCACTTATAAATCCCTTTTTCAAGAATTTTGTGACATTTTCGCCTGGAGTTATGAAGAAATACCTAGTATTGATCCTGATATTATTGTGCATCAGATTAATACTTACCCAAATGCTAAACCTGTTCAACAAAGAATTTTCCCAATACATCCTCGTAAAGTCATTGTTATTAAGCTTGAAGTTGAAAAACTTCTTAAAGCTGAATTTTTCTATCATGTGGCTTTGACCGATTGGGTGTCCAATCTTGTTCTGATAAACAAGAAACAAGGCATGATCCACGTGTGTGTATATTATAGGGATATAAACAAATCTTGTCCCAAAGACAATTATCCAACCCCTTTCATTGACCATATTTTTTATGACTGTGCCAGGAGTGAAATATTCTCCTTGATGGATGGTTTCTCTAGTTATAATCAAAGCAATATTCTACCCACGGATCAATACAAGACTTATTTTATTTTCCCTTAGGGAAACTTCGCATACCGGAAAATACCCTTAGGTCTAAAAAAATGTTGGTGCAACTTTTCAGTGAACTATGTCTTATGCTTTTCATGACATTAAGAACATTGTACAACCCTATATAGATGATCTACTGGCGCATTCTATGCATCGTCAAGATCACCCAACACATCTACAAACCATTTTCCTATCCCGTTTTTATTATCGCATACTTTTGAATCCACACAAATGTGTTTTTTGTTTGGAGTCAGGATGACTTCTTGGTTTTATCGTGTCTATACATGGGATTAGGGTAGACCCCTTGAAGGTTGAGACTATTTTCAATTTACCTCCTCCTTCCACGCTACACCAACTCCAAAGTTTGCAAGGGAAGGAAAACGTTTTACGTCGATTCATTCCAAAATACGTTGAATTAACGAAATGATTTACTCGGCTTCTCAAGAAAGGTTACAATTTTGTATGGGATGACATTGCCAACAAGGCCTTTGAATATTTGAAACTCTCCTTAACCCGTACACCCCTGTTGTTTCCAACTAATTATTTTAGTTGTGGATTATTTCACTAAGTGGGTCGAGGAGATGCCTACATTTGATAATACCGGGAAAAATGCAACGTCATTCATATTCAATCACATCATTACTATATTTGGTGTCCCTCAAGCCATCGTTACTGATCACGGTACTCATTTTCACAATTTCATGATGTATGAACTTACCGAGAAGTTAGGTCTTTGGCTTGAAAACTCAACCCCCTATTATCCACAGGCCAATGGCCAAGTTGAAGTAATCAACAAATTTCTCACTACTATGCTTCAACGGATGGTAGCAACTCACAAGTAAAATTGGCATACAATTTCCTTCTCAACATTATGGGACTATATGACATATGTTAAGTCTACCACGGGATTCACACCTTTCCAGTTAGTATATGGTATAGAAGCAATTTTTTGATTGAATGTGAAATCCCATCATTGAAACTAGTTGTCGAACTTCTTCCTAACACCTCCACTGAAGAGGAACGTCTTCTTTATTTGATGCAATTAGTTGAGACCCATCATGATGCCACCTTAGTTAATGAAACTCAGAAAAACCATGTCAAAGCTCAATATGATAAGCATGTCAAACCACGTGTTTTTTCTAAAGGTGATCTAGTTCTAGTTTACGAACAAGGTCGTGATTTGTTAGGGGCCAGTAAATTCGAGCCCATATGGTGGGGTCCTTATATTGTGAAATGTGTGTTGGAGAAAGGAGCTTATGAGTTGGTGGATTATGATGGAATTCCTTCGAGTGAACCCAAAAATGGGATTTACTTGAAGAATTACTATTCTTAAATCATTTTTGCATTAGTGTTGTGTACTTTTAGTGTATCATACTCTTGTGTGATTTTTCATTTTTGGTTTCACCCTTCAGCTACTTACCTTGCGTTGTGCTTGGTTTCCAGATGTTGGTGTCTTCGCTACCCTATATTGGATTTCTGATGGTGCTAGTCACAGTACTCAAAACTCAACATCTTCTTCTTGGGCAATCTATTCACCTACGAATGAATTGATCAGTCTACATGGTGTTTTCCTTGGTCATGCAACTAACAATATCATGAAATACAATGAAGTTATCGATTTATTAACTGACATTGTTTCACTTGGAATCCGTCATATTATTGTACGACTTGATTCATAGTTAATATTACTACAGTTTAGTAACATTTATTCCATACGGTGTCCTACTTTGCTAAGGTTATATTTACGAATTTGCCTGTTGGAACGCCATTTCGATTACATTGAATATCAACACATTCCTAGATATCTAAATACATTGACAGATGAATTGGATAATTATGTGTTAGATAGACATTTGAGACGTTTATAAAATGAAATCACACTTTGTACATAAAACAAGTAAGCCGATAGGAGCCTTATATTGATAACGATTAAAGTTTACAAAAAGTGTATTTTTCCGAATACCAAAATATAAAAAATGTGAAGCTCATAGCTTCATGTACAAAAAGCATCAAGGATCTTGCTTGCTATAAAAAGTGACTAACCATGCTAGTATACGGAGAGGTTGACCAATGGATGTAGATATGCCCACTTTGTGGCATTGATAATGCCTAGGGAGCTCATCCATCGTGGCATCAGGGACAAGCATGGTTAGCCCCTCTAGGTTTTGTTCTATGGCCTCTAAATCTATAGAATCTACCCATTCTACAACAACTATCTCTCCTTACCTTTGGATAGGGGATGAACCCAGAGGACGATAAGGTCCCACATTTTCATTGATGAGAGCACTCAATTAGTCATCAGATAAATAACACAAAAAAACATTTTATATTATAAAATATCAGAAACATTATATAAACAAAATTTTCCTTCTTACCTATGTCCCCCCACTGGGAACCTTTGGGAAGAGATAGATCTAGATCTTCGCAAAAATCTACCTCGACATACACATAATATTCTACCATGAGAAGTTTATTCCTGAGCCATTGGAAGAAAACATCGCCATACTTGATGATGGGACCACCTCCATGTCGAGCCATGAGATCTACCCACCTCTTCATCCTTGGATCCTGTGGAGCGGGTATACCCCACTCCACCTGCAGGTGTAGGATAGGGACCCTCTCCAGGAAGGACACCAAAATAGACCCATATCCAAATTATTTTAACCCACCATTTTGGCACTTAGTAAGTTGTATCTTCATGCTTTTTAGAACCCCCTCACACTAGTTGAAGACCCTGGGCTCCATGCATTCCAATTCATACTAAAAATGGCTCTGCAAAGCCATGTGGGGAGATGGACTCCATTCCATGCTAGTAATAGTGTATAGGATAGTCTACAAAGGAAAATATTAGACATCCCTGATAGCTACCTTTCCGCTATGTTTCTCAGTACCTGGCACACAATGATGATGGATGTAGTAATTCATAGGCTCACCTCCAATTCTGTTGCATGTAAGTGACACATGTGAACCACGCCGATATATTCTTGTCAGGAAATAGATATCCTTGATATATATGGTGAGTGTGTGGACACCCATGTGAAATTTTTGCTCGTTCACATCCCACATGTGAACCAAGTAATCCAGTAGTCTCACCTGGGCTCTCATGCCCTGAATCCTGAAGAATTTTAGTAACCCACACTGCTTCAGAGCCATAACTGTTCCCAGGTAATTTCCGATGAAGTAAAATTTTTCTTCATGGTCTCGCTCGCGCCACTCCAACATCTTGACCAAATAAATCCTTCCAAGGAACCATAAGATGAGATTAGAAACATAAAATTATTTCCTGGGGGCTTTTCTAATTAGGTCTATCTTTTTAAATTTTGGGTTGTGGTCGTCGTGGGGCTACGCATTTGTGATGTACAATGTCTTCACACCCCACCTATAGTGTCACCTGCGATGATCCTAGATCATCAATGTTCACGATATAGGGCACCTGTGACGACCTCAACGTGCAGGTAACCCCTAAAAATTGACCCAAAAACACAAATTTAACCAATAAAAATCAATTTTGAAACCATGAAAATATGAAGGAGAAGGAGATTATCTTTTTGACGGAGATGATTCGTGAAATGATCCACCACACGCTCCTCAATCGACAGTTAAAAATCGGGTTGAAAAATGGAATTGGAGCACTATTTGGATAAACTTGAAGAAAACATCTGATGAGAAGAAGGTTCTCACTTTTTCGGTCTCTTCAGATTAATTTAGGAAAAAGGACCTATGGAGTTCTCTTTAAGTATTTTTCAAACTCTCTAAAAATGAAAAACCCTTGAGTTATCTTTCTTTGGACTCATTAAAGAAACATTGAAGCATCCATATGGGATCGAACCACTCCTTCTTAGGGTTCATTAAACATACTCCAAGGGACTCGTCCGAAGGATGAGATTACATCGACAAGCATATGTTATCCTCCTCAATCTTGCATAAAACTAAAGAGATGCTCGCCAGAAATGGTGGGGGGAAATTGGGAAAGAAATGTGTCTCTGTATTTGTGTTAATGGAAGTAATAGTTTCTCTTGAACATGACACCCCCCTTCATCATTGTATCTAGGTTGGGAAATCCATTTGTCTCTCATTTGACCATACACAAGTTCATATGTTGGTTCCTCCTTGAGTCAATGCTGCCAAGACAACCATCGTGTCATTCATATGTTCAAGAGAAGTCCAACCTAGACAAGCCTTTTATCGAGTCGACCATCTGCAGTTATAAATTTTATACCATGTCGGCCTTCTCTGTGTTAGTTCTGAATCACTTCATTCTCTGATCTACTTCAAATATGTTACATATTTTGTGTCATTGATGGGGGATACATCAAGGCCCTCCTGTGATGAATATTTTCCTGTTGACTTCAACTCATTATTCTAGAACAAGACTTAGAAACCATTTAATACCTTAGAGCATGCATGCCTCAACAATAGGTTTCTTTGCTTTCAACTGTGGGTTCACATCACTGCCCCTGATTGGATGATTCCATCGAGTGTTTGAATTCAACTCATTTATTCACATTCATTGGATTGTACTAGGGTACCTTGGGATTCATTGACATCAATAGTGATTTCCCTCGCACTTGTTAATAGTTTCCATTAATGACCGATAATCAAGTGGTTTCTACCATGTTCGACCTTGACACCTATAATCAGATGTCTAGATTCGTACTTAGAGATGATGGAAATGAATACCCTGGTTCTTATCATTTTAGTCCAGGTTGCGACAGAGTATTCATGAATTTGTACTGACACATAGATCTAGTGTGTATGTCTTATGGCTATGTCCAAATTTCAATTCTTTTAGAGCATAGATAAACAGTGTATTCTTGGTGGCTATGCCGAATCATGATGACATGGATCCATAGTGTATGTTTAGTGGCCATGAATCACTTGAAACTTATGATTAGAGTCACTTATAGTCTAAGCATGGGAATGCGTACCTCATAAATGGTATGATATTATGCAGATGATTGCTTGTTTGCAGGTTCTTGATTGATGTGCTCCTTTTTTTCGACAGACACATTCTACAAAGTATTTCAGCTGTCACGAGTTCCAGCTTCATACTTTGGGGGGAATTCTATTACACATTATTTTGGTCACCTCAATGATCAACTAGAAACATGTGTTAATGTTCCCTAAAAATATTAAAAGAAGAATTTCTCCATGAGAAAATGATTTGATTTCCTCTTTCAAAAACCATATAAAGAAAGGTCATCACACCCTTCTATATGAATGGGGTGCAATGATTCCTGATCATCTCACTCTTCCCTAAATATGGACTGTGACGTCGTTGCATGCTTCTTGTGCATAGGGTGCAACGATGCTTAAAGCATAAGAAAAGTCAAAATTCACAAATGTTCTAGAAGGGGATATTCTAGAAGATGAGGTGGCCTCCAATCGGTTTGGATCTCACTCGCTTCTCTAATTTAGTGGGATCATCCTAATTTCCTCATCCATCTATGTTTCACACTATATAAAGAGAGATCTCTCATGGAAAAGGCTAAGGTTGAATAGGCTAGGATTTGTTTGGAGATTTCTACTTTAGATTATTCTTGAGAGCTTTGCTTTAGTTCTTTAAGTCAGATTGTGGATCTTCTTCATTCAAGGCATTGGAGAAAAGGTGTGTGTGTTGAAGAAAAGAGTTATTGAAAGGGGACCTTGCAACATCAAAGCATAGGTTGTATTCTCCACTTTCTATTCATTTAATACAGTAATACATTTCTTCCCTATAAAAGCATATTGTCTTTTATTGTATAATTCCTTGATCATATACATAGACTCCATGATAATACATATATATTTGTTTTCCCTCTTTGTTGGTTTGTGATTCTTGGACATACTTACTATTCTACAAACCCAAGGAAGGAGATACAAGAATGACACTAGTGAGGATCAAGCATCGTTTAAAATGTATGTCACTTGTACCTCAATAAACTAGTTCATATTATAATAAAGTTTAAGGCGAAGTGTTTATTCTATTATGTTTTGTTCTACTTTCTTATGGAATTTAGGGAGATATGTTTGTGTCTACATTTCCCAATCAATCCGATAACATTTGTGGAAGAGGTATTATCATATACCTTTGGTTTATCAAGCTTCTTATAGTTTCAATATTTCTTATAATGCCTTGATT
>JZKD02S1705153.1:134630-160936 GCA_000966675.3 Picea glauca
AAAGACTTACCATGATTCATTTCTTGCATATGGCCTCTTACAAATAAATCATTTGTTCTCTGATCATCCATTCTTTTCCAAGTCATCTCTTCAGATAACAAGGATGAAACTACATCCTCATACTTCAATGTATATTGAGTGGTACTACCAATTGATACAACCAAATTATCCCAAGAGTCTGGAAAAGAACATAAAAAAGTAATACACATATCTTCTTCTACAATCGTAATATTAATAGAGACAAGTTGAGTTACCATAGTATTGAAGGAATTTATATGTTCTGTCACAAAATCTCCATCGTCCATCCTAAGATGATACAACTTCTTTCAAAGAAATGGCTTGTTTACCAGGGACTTTGATTGATACAAATTCCCTAACTTATCCCATAGTTCCTTGGTTGTATGTTATCCCAAGACATTCAACAACACTGAATATGCCAAGAAGATTCGAATAGTACTCCTTGCTCTTCTATCCAACTTCTCCCAATCTTCCTTCAACATACCAATAGGTTGTGTACTAGTAGTTTGTGTTCTAGTAGGTTGTGTACCAGTAGACTATGTTCTAGTAGACTACGTACCAGTATCCTATGTACCAGGATCCACAACGATCCATTGTTCTTTGTCTAAAAGAAGGTCCTCCATATTGAGCTTCCATAGCTAAAAACATTTACCATTGAACTTCTCTATCTCCATTCTAGAAGAGCTCGCCATTTGTCTTTTTACACTTGAATCACCACTACAAAATCTCCCACTGAACCTAGGTTTATCATAGACCCAAGATAAACTTGATCTATCAAGACCAAGCCAAACCCTCAGCAACAAAGCATCCCCCTGAAGCCAAAAATGATCTCTGATACCACATGTAAGTTTTAAACCTGTGAATTAAAGAAATTCATACAAATTCTTAAGAAAAATAGAAATTAATCAATGGATCATACACATAGTACACAGAGATTTACGCTAGAAACCCTTAACCAGGAGAAAACCAACCTTCCTTGGTGCCACACCTTTCAACTCTTCATTGTATTAATTTCACCATTCACAATACAATATATACATTATTTTACGTATTATGTAGCTACCAAAACCTACTAAAATAGAAAAAACCGCTAAAAAACAAATGGGGCACTGCCCTGAAACCTATCGTCTTCAGGCTACCACCTGGAGCCAAATGTTGCACGTAACCATGGGGGTCCAAACCTGGGATCCCTCCAGAAAAGCACTCTATGCACATGACATAAAGAGTGAAGGAAATTGGGATCATCAAACGCAGTTGTCGAACCTGACACCCCCCCACACACACATGCAAAGAATAGAACACATACCCAACAAGTATCTCATCTTCACTAACGTTTTCAACCTTACCACCTATTTCACCCCACTCTTCTCCAATGGATCCCGTTTGTTCACAAGTTCCTTGATTCCTCATGGATGCCAAACACATCATTTGGGTTTCTTTCCTTATGTGACTTGTTCAACATTGTTTCCTCTTGCATCCCACACTCACATCCCTATGTATGCCTCACCTTCATTATCTTGTTTAGCATTGCAACCTTTTGTATCCTACAATTACCCTATGGGTCCCTTAATTTCAACTGGTGAATTACTTTTATCATTTGATCTATCCCTCAATGTATTGCATGCAATGATTGGGGATCAAAAGTTCTTAGTTTCTCAAATATATGTGAGGGTCACAAAAATGTATCACATTCTTCTTCACTATGAGAAGCTTAAGAGGATCTACAACACTAAGTTCGACAATCTTGCTAGTCCTATCCCAAATCATGGATTTTTTTAATAAATACAATAGATCAATCCCTTATTTCCTTAAGTCCTTTAATAGTTGTTGCATAGATGTTATGACAATATATTTTCCATAAATACAATAAATTTATCTCTCACTTTCTTAAGTCCTTTAGTTATGTTTGATGGTATATTTTTGGTAGTAGGACATTGGTTGACTGTTTGTCTCATTTGATGGTGTTATAGGACGTAAAAGAAAAAAATCATTTGTTAGATCTATCCTCATTGAGTGAGGGAAGTTCAAGTATAATAGAGGAAAATGAGTCATCCAATAGGTCTAACAGGAGGAGATCAACTAGAGGCGAGAAGATTAGAAGAAAATTCCATAAACGTATGGAATTTTTTCTTGCGAAAGTAGGATCATGTTCTTGAGTTACAAAAATATAGTGAAATGATGGGTACCCAAGGATCTTCCTAAAATAAACATTGATTTTTGTGTAAACGAAAGGATATACTGGATTTCTCCATCGTCATTACATGGTTTGGGGCTATTTTATGGGGATGGAATAAAGATCTGTTAGGATGGATTAACTGAATTGATGGAGTATTTCAGACCATGTTATATCTTCAAAGATTGGATACGACTATTCCAATATACAAAAAGTATGCGAAGATATGGCTTGGCTGCAAATTATATACAACTAAAAGACAATGATCAAAATAAAGGAGAAACTATCTATATTGATGGAAGGCCAAAAGTAGTGTAGAATGTTGCAGGGTTTATAAACAATACATGATCCGCGACCACAAATAAGAAACCCAATTGTGTATTTGAGGGGCGTGAAGGAAACCGTGTATTCGCATGTGCAATAAAATCAATAGCTGCAGGGGGAGATTTATTGATTGATTAAAATTTGAATCAAATATATATAAACATTTGTATTATGGGGGAATTATGTATACTATTTTACCCAACCTGTAAACAATGACTCTTATATTTTATGATTTTCATTATATTCTTTAGTCACTCTTTAGTTTTATTTTTTTAGCATGCCATGTTTTTGTCCCATGCGTATTCATGAACTAACTTTATTTCCCATACATTTGAATTTATTTCTCGTGATCATTATCACAGTTCTAATTTTATTGTAATGTGGCAGTTTGATCGTGGTAAATCAATAGCCTCAGAACAGGTAAACGAACAACAATTTTTGAATTGCATTTAATGTGCATTTTATTTCTGTGGTGATCAATTATTTTATTTGTTTACATAATTGAAATAACACTTATTTTGTTGAAATATGTATTTGGTGAGACATGATGTTGATGATGATTCACTTGGAGAAATATATTTGTATGCATCCCCCGACCCTATGATATTAATTAAAAAAACATCAATCAAGCGAACATGGAACTAGCTCACTTGTTAGACATTATATATCAAACTCCTGAAGTCGAAGAAAGGATCAAATAAGTTATGAAAAGGCTTAACACATATAAGGTAATAACCATAATTTCAATTGGTTTTATTTTTATGTCATAAGATCAATTATGAAAGATTGATTTTTAAATTTTACATTATCTAAATGAAAAAAATGTTTTCATTCTTATATAGATATTTTTGGATCCTTTTAACCCCAACATTCATGGTGTCAGTAGTAGTGGAACTGCACATATTCCATAGGGTATTGACGCATACCCTCATATACCTACTAAGACATAGCTATTCAGATCTCCACCTTCCACACCATTAGGTGGGAGCCACGACGCACACCCCCACGAAGCCACACAGGTAGGCTCTATAGGTTGTGACGGATATGAGGTTGATGATTTGGCCAACTATATGGTTTCTTTTCCTAAAGCAAGACATGTGGCTAGCACAGGGACCCTTAAGGGGAAATTTATGTTCAATGAGGAAGGGCTTCCATTAAAGCAAGTTAAAGTCCCAGATAATTTTTAAAATTTTAATTTTTTCATGTTCTCTATGTAGACAAACATAAATCATCTAAATTATTATTTTTAAATTAATAATCATATAATACTTTTTAATGTAGGGAACATTGATTTTTATAGGGCCTTGGAGAACAAGGCATTGTTGATTTTTGGGCCCACCATATGGGAGAGGTGGAATTCCTAGAATTCCAACCTTAAAAAAGAATTGATGGATTATATTGAAAGCTTTTTTGGTGTAGACACATTTAATAAAACCTTGGCCACTGTCCTAGATGGAAAATATTTAAAATATACACAGGAAACCTATAGGAAGTACTTGAAACAAAATGATAGGTATGAGTGTCCTCTGATGATTCCACAGAGGGAGTGGAAGGCCCTCATTGAAGACGCAAAATAGAAGAAATTGACAAATGAAGGAAAAACACGCTCTAGTCCCAGAAGGTAAATTACAATTTCAATTCAATACCTTTATTTTTTTTTAGATCTAAATAAAAGTGTGGTATATATTAACGTACTTGAAACTTTTGATGATAGGTTGACTGACACTTCAAAGGAAACAAAAGCAAGGCTTTCCAAATGTGGCCAACATAGGATAGGCCAGGGCATTTACTTGAAGTTGCAGTCATGAATTGGAAGTACCCAAATATGTTATTTGTATCGCCTTCAAAATTTTAGGTAATTGCAGCCAATAACATTAAAAATACATACCCTTATGCAATGTAGGGTGATGAGTTTGGTATTTAAACCACAGAGGAAGACCTCCAGCTTGGTTACAAGTACGACTATAAAGATGTAGTTGAACAGCATAAATGCTTGGGGGAGTTAACAAGAACCACTTTGTAGGATAAGGTAAATAAAATTCAATCCACATTAACCTTTCATTATTAGTATAATACATTCATGTTTGATATCATCGATAAATATAATGTGTTACAAATTTGTTTTAATCAGGGGAGCAACATTGTCAACCAACTTACTAGTAGTATTGGAGAGCAGTGTGTTGATAGCAGTTTGCAACCAGAAGATGGTTCTCCCATGCAGTCCCATTCCACTGGGATGAAACCTCACAATGGTGCAACGACTAAGTCACATGACAGTATTAGAGTTGTATTTTAATCATATACTTAATAATTTTGTAGTTATACATTTTGTACTTCTAATTTTTTTTACTTATACATTTATGATTGTCCTTATAAATTTGGTGGTTTCAATGGAAGAGAATGTTGTACTTGAGGGTCATATAGTTGAAGAGTAACACATAGGGTAAACCATTCCAATGGTTTTGATCAGTGCACTAGGTAAATAATGACATTACATGTGTTTTTTTTTAATATTACTAAACTAGTTCAATGATACTTAAAAACTGGCCATCTAAATTTTATAATTTTTTCTTTTGTAGGTGATGCCTCGTCATGGAAGCCACCATTACCCTGTTATTACCCCAAGAATAGGCATTCTTTGCATGAGAGGATGCAAGCACAATCATATTTTGAAGAGAAACTAGAGAACGAAGACATAGATATTGATGAAATGCTTAGAAATTTTAGAGATAAGAAGAAGAGGCCGACTAAAACTAAATGATGATATACAATATTTTAATAACTATTTATAAAATCTATTTTCTATAAAATAATTTTTTCTACTCATGTTGGAAAAGAATAAAATATAGATGGTTATTTCTTATGTTCAAAGAAAAATGAAATTAAACAACTTTGTAGTTATTTTAGCTTAGCTTTCTTGCATAGCTTTACAATCACATTCTATCAGTTTTGAATATTTTTAATGAATATTTTCTAGTATAAAATAGATTAGGTATTGGGAAATTGAGAGTGATGTGAGTGGGGGGAGGGGCCATAAGATCTTTCTCCTTCACGTGGTTGGCCATGTTCAGTAGAAAATAATTTATTGGAGTCGTTTAATCTTGGAGCAAACCTCCATCGATCCAATGAAGAAAAAACAAAGTCAATGTTGACTTTGTTGCTACTACTTCAAATCAAGCGATTTATTTTGATCCAATATTAGATGCACATATCCAATAATTATTCTCAAAACCAAGAGGATCTCATTCAGGTATGTTCTGACACTCTCATAAAAATGCATCTTAGAGAAAATAAGGTGCTACAAATATCACTTGTACTAGTTTTGTAGATATTTATGGAGGTTGAATGATTTTGGTAGGTACTTTAATATCTTTCTTCATCAAGTAAGGGAAGCTCAAGACAAATAGAGGGTCATATAGCTGAAGAGGAGCACATGGGGGAAACCATTCCAACTGTGTCGACTAGTTCATCAGATCAAGTGTGATTTCTCCTTTCAGCATAGTTTATATAGCCATCAATTATGGTTATGTTTAATGTTTATGAATTGTTATGTGATTATTAAACATTTTATAGATGTTTCTTAAAACAATATTATATTTGGTTTGTGAATATACACTAACCTATCTAGGGAAATTCTTTTATTTATGGATGAGACAATCATTTTAAACCCTCCAAAGGGGTTCGTCTTACACTAAGGATCCCTATTAGGGATTTTTTCTTCCCCTATTGAATCTCTTTTAAGGTTTCTCTTATGCATGGTGCAATAGAGATTGTATCTTTACTATTTAATGGAAATTATCCTTTAAAGGGTCCACTCCTAAACCCCAATATGACACTTTATGCCAATTGAATTATTACAACTACTATGACCCTTCATGACATCGGTTTTGGATTCTCCAACTATCGAACTTACATCTCAGATAGATTATCTTTGATTATAGATAACATATTCAAGTTCTCACTTTGGGCCAAATATTGTTAAATGAAGACTAATTCAACATCATATATGGATCCCCTTTGAAATGTGCTAATAATTTTTTAATGACATCTTTTGACTCACTAACCTCTGCTTTCTTTCACCACACCTTCGTTGCAAAAGGTAAAGAATAATTTGTTGCAATATGACCATAGACATACATCACACACATCCAAAATTAATTTTGTAATAGTCCAAAAATTGAGCATGGACAATATGACCTACCACTATCTCCATACTCTTAGTTAAGTCTTCACCAATGTCAACTTCTACTAAAATTATAACCATTGTCTAATAGGTTCTTACCTTGAAGGATTCATCAATGGCTATCATTCTTCCCAATGAATTGTCTATTTTCTTCAGAACTTTGACATATCACATCTCCATGGGAAATCTTGGTAATTTAACCCATATCGACATTCTTTTAGCCACCTATGACCATAGATCAAAACATGTCAAAATTTGCTTCATCGATAGAAAGGTCATTCCCAAGAACCATATCCCCTTCAAGACCTTATCAAAATATTCTTTATATATAAGCTATAGAGAAGTCTAACCTCTTCCTAAAAGGTAAAAAAATGGTCAATACCCAATATTTAGAGACAATATATTTTGTATTGTCATTAAGGGAATAGTATGAGATTTGTAGGCCATGGAATTTTCCAGTGAAGGATTTTCCATAATATTCCATAGTTTTATATGACATAGGATCCCACCAAACACCATCCTCACTCTTGATTTCATTTTCTTCACAATTTTCTATACCCTTCTCTCTTTTGGTTCCTTTGATCTTTCCATGTAAAGTTTATCAACCCTGTTCACTCTACTAATGGTTTCAAGATCTAAGCCTACTCTAATAAAATCCAAACCAAGAAACTATAGATTTATCCACGATCTATCACCCCATTTGTTTTAATATTTTTATGAATGGATCACACCAAGAATCGCCATGGAATCCTTCCCATATGACCCTTCAAGAATTGGGTGATTGAGAACCTTCTCCACTTTACTCCCTCCTTAAATGTTCATAGTAGAAAAATGTGTTCCTTCTACTTCATCCAAATTTACTCCTATAGGTTTATACGATTCCAAAGGATAGCCATAATGGAATTTCATATATCATACATGCAAGATAAGAGTCTGTAATCCCTTTCCACTTTTGCTAGAAATTCTCATGTTTTCTCTAAACCATTCCCCACATTGTTCCCTATTGAAACATGACCACAAAATTTACCTAAACAATACAAGTGTGAAAGATTATTGACAAATATTGGACACAAATCCATGGGATCTTTAGAGTAGTCTAGAAGTTTTTTGTACCTATCCATTGGACTAGTCTAAACTTGCAAAAACCCTCTCAACTATGGAAATAATTTATGCTTGTGATAGATATCCATGCACGATTACAATCATGAAAAAAGTCAAAGTTTCACACAAGAACAATAAATATGTCAAATATATATGAGAGTAATATTGTACTACGTCTCAACCATGGTATTTTTTAGGGGTTAATTTTCGCCAATTAGCTATTTTTTGGCCCTTTTTTTTTCAAAAAATAAATTTGCTAACTGGGCATTTTCACTTTAAAAATTCCCTTATTTTTTACCCAAAATATTATTGTATCAATAATATTCACCAAATTTTACAAGTTTTCATAGTAAATTGTATGTTTTTTATCGAATATTCTCCTACTTATTTATATGTATCATTTTTTCAATCCAAAAAAAACACTTAAAATACTATACTAAGGTACAATATTTGAATTCTTAAAAATTATCCTAGGAATCCTCAACCTTAGAGATTATTAAAATTGGAGAGAATATATATCTCTTCTGTGGATACATATCCAAGTTATAAGAAATCAATCACCACCCATTGAAATGTTATATACCCACTCAAAAATTATCTCTCTAATTTCTTGTATTGGTCCACTTGTCTGTGAGAGAATATGCAAATCACCATGCGTATGGATGAACTCTCTCTTCCATGGAATTTTACAAAAAATAGTGGAACACATATAGGTTTTACCCTAACCAATCCTATGTGAGAGCCCACAAGTCACAATATGTGCAATATTTGAGGCCATTTATAAGTTTTATGGTGATGTTGCATCAAATTGATAATCTCTAAGTAGACTACACTACATGTATGCACTTCAAGCTTAGGAGGAAATCATTTATATTTTTTTTCTTGATATCTCTATTGTTTTAAGGTTGTATTATTTAATCACATATCCATTCTTCTATAATGATAATTTCTAAGCAATTTTTCCATCAAAACCACCACACCAACTACTTAGGCTAGGAAATTCGGCTTCAGGGTGAAACTGTAGTTTCCACTCTCCTCGCCACCTCCATCAAAACCAAAATAATGACTACTTAGTTTTATCACTATGGATTCAAGGTGAAACCGTATCAATTATTTTTGTCAAAACCACAACAACAACTACTTAGGTTGAGCATCGAGACTTTTAAAACATTCATCTCAAGCACTCGCTTCCATTTCTTCCACCAAGATAATGTTCATCCACTCACCTTATGTAGGATTCATTCACACTTGTATAAATTATATTTAATACTCCTCTTTTCTACCATGTGATAACCCTACAAAGGACAATAATTAGAATTAGAATCTATAACAAACAATTAACATGTTTTATTCTCTCAACACACACATACACATTATTTCTCATTACCCATATTTTTTTCCAAAAAAACAAATGCAATTTATATTTAGAGTGAGAATGAAAATTACATTTATTAGGTGCATTAACACTTAGGAAGTAAAAATAATGGTCTATAAACCCTAGATACCTTCAGCCCCAAAATATCAAAAAACCCCCCCCCCCAAAAAAAAAAAAAAAAAAAAAAAAAAAAAAAAAAAAAAAAAAAAAAAAAAAAAAAAAAAAAAAAAAAAAAAAAAAAAAAAAAAAAAAAAAAAAAAAACTAATGATAAATATCAACACACATATCAATTAACAATTCATTTACAATTCCATATTTCAACCACTGAGATACTTCAAAAATCCTCTATCATTCATCACAAAAAAATTTCTTACTACTATTATAAAGAAATTTCTATCATCTAATATTAAAAAAATGAAGACCCGTCACCTACAAAAATAAAGAGAAACAAGCAAGTCATCACAATAAAATAGATATCAAAGTAGAGACATAAACTCCTTCTCACAATTCCTTCACAACCATGTATCCCACCACCATCTGTTGTGCATCCTTTGATATTTAATGAGAAGGGAGGAATCCTCATAAATCTAAATATTTTTAACACTCCTATCCACTGCACACTTTAGCAATAATCTCAAAGCCTTGAATTTATTTTAGTTATTGGACCCAAGTCCAGAGCCTACTTTGGGCTTCACATGATGAGAATTAGAGAGAAACAAAACTCCTCCAACACTGCTAAACTTAGGTGGACCCTACCTAGCTCCATAAAATAATCTCTAAGGATAAGACTTATCAATTGTAAGTGTTTTCACTTACCAAGGAACATTGGACTTGATAGGCATCCTAATATTGGATACCATATCCCTAACTTATGATACAAATTGAAAAGAGGCAATACATTTGACTTCAAAGATTTTACAATTTCTAGCTAGCCATATTCCTCAAATAATTAGGCATGGTAAAGATACGATCTCTTTCAATTTATTTTTACTAAACCACTGCTTCAAACATTCCTTGACTATCTCACCATTCCATATATTGAATTTACCAATGATATGTTCTAATTCTTTATAGACCTACTGAGAAAAATGATGTTTTATTATTAAGTGAGAAATATTTTTTTCCTCCAAATTACATATGATACATATCCATGGACCCTATATACATCTCCTCTACAATACTTCCCATGTCAATGCCTTATTTTTAAAATCTATCCAAATAAATATTCAAATATTTTTCCACCTTTTAATTTCCAAATTTGCTTCCACCACCAAATAGGCTCTTGAAGATTTGTATCAATCATAGTTTTATATCCAATGTGAGATTTATATTCAACCCTAACTTTGTTATTTTCCCATGAAAGGGTTTTGACGTCATCCTTCCACTTGTTATGCCCCCTCCTAAGGATTTATGTATAAGCATTCCATTGAACTGCCTAATCTCCTTCAAATCCTAGTAGCTATGCACTCTTCCATTCTTACTAAAAAATATTTGTAGAAAGAGGATACCCCACGTTATTGAGGGTATAAATCCCTATATCCAAAATAATTCTAATCATTTCATATCGTAGTATTATCTTTTCTCCACAATCCAAGATTTATTCAACACCAATTCAACCTTCTCATCATTTCTCACTTTCTAGGCCAAATGATTCCCAATCATGAGAAATTCCTAAACTAGAGCCTTCCATTGGATTAAGGTATTTTTTATATTTTTCCTTAGGTTCCTTATATATTCCATGACGGTTCTCAAACTTATGTACTTTTGTTCTATAATTTTCCTCCATGAACCTTATTATTTAATAAACCTCCATAAGCTCTTGGTTGCCAAAGAAATGCTAAGAAGGTGAATGTTCTTCGGACCCCATCCACCTTCCTCCTTTGTTCTTGGTATAATATTCCACTTTAAGTGTGGGATTCCCTCATTCTCCTCTCTTCTCAACCAAATTAATTTAAAATATACCTTTATGATTTTTTCTAAGATACCTTTTGTGATATAGGCCAAGGAGTGCCAAGCACAAGAACAGCCTCTAGAACAAACTATACTAAGTTCAAACTCCCCCTTATAGGCAGCCATCTATTGCACCAATTATTTATTCTAGCTTCGATCTTCTCTAATAACCATCCCCAATCTCTCTTCATGTATCCATTTTTCCTTAATAGAAAACCTAGATATTTAAAGTTATATTGAAAATTTAAAAGTTTAAAGGAAATATCATTATCAACCTTTGTTCTACCTCTTGCTCCAGACCTGTAAAAAATATTGAATATTTTATCACATTAAATTCCATGCATGTTGGTGTTTCATAAATATCCAATATTTTATGTACCTTTCTAACTTCCCTAACACTGCCATTAGAGAACAACAAGAAATCATCAACAAATAATGGATGGGTTAACGACAAAGCCATACCAATTATGACTCTTGAGACTATTCTTACCCTCTTTTCTTCCATTACAACTCTCCTCAAAGCCTCAACATTACCAAAAAGAGAAATAGGGATAAGGGGCATCCCTATATAAACCCTCTAGAAGGCCTAAAAAATGTTGAGGCTAAGTCATTAATAAACAAAACAAAGGACATATATTTTACCACTGGAAGACTAACACCAACATGTAAAAGTATTGGTCCAATATAAGTCTGTATGATTATATCATATACTTTGGATAATTCGAATTTCATGACCATAGAAGAATATTTCTTAGTCCTTACTTAATTAATACCCTCATGAGCTATCCTTATGGCATCAAAATCTGTTTACCAACCAAGGATGATTTTAAGGATGGAAATTTATTTTAAAATGTAGAAACCTTGGCGAATCTTTCAAATCCTTCATATGCCAACTATAAATGATTGACGATATTTTTGTAAAAATATTCAAATTTCTAAGTATTTTATATAGTTTTTATAACATTTTGGCGATTTTTAAGGTAAAATAATTCTATCCTATAGAATTTGGGCGAATCATTTTTAAAATAGCGAATCTTAGTTTTGGAAAAACCATGGAAAATTAGCCCATGAGAGAAATTTAGCCCCTAAAATCATCCCTGTTACCAACTAAAAACCAAAATACTATTGTAAGAATATTTTCTTAAATCTAACTACCATAATCTTAGAAATAATTTTATACACACAATTACACAATGATATAATCCTAAACTCATAAAATTATAGTGTTATCCCTTTTTGGCATCAAAGCAAGGAATGTAGAATCCATATCTACTAATACCTTAACATTACTCTTGAGTTCCAACATACCTTTGAGAAGGTCTTCCTCACTAAGATCATAAAAAAAAACAAAAATCTCCATTGACTAACTATCCAATCCCAATATTTTGTATTTCTTGAATGATGTCAATATTGATTCAATTATCCCTTGGAAATTTCTTTCATCGAAATTTGATTATATTCCTCTGTCACAAAGCTAGGAAAGTACAAAGTTCACTTCATAATTCCAACTATATTTTCCATATGTGGCTCTTTGAAAATTGACTGAAAGTACTTGACCCATAGGTTTACTATATTTGAGAACTTTCAAACTAAATTACCTTCTTCATTTTTCATTTCCCAAATAGTATTGGCCCTCTTCCTATGATTAGCAAAATTATGGGAAAAATTCATGTTTTCACCCCCCTTTTATAACCACATAGCTCTTCTCTTCATCCTTTATTCACCTTTCTCCATCAAAAAATCCTTCTCTTCTTCACTTCAAATTCCTTTAATCTCAAATTTTCCTCCCTTAAATATTCCCTTCTCATTTCTCTCGTATAGATGTTGTTAATGGTAAAGTCGAAACAACTAGTTTTTAGTTTGCAACTGCTTTAAAGAAGTTAAAAGGAGTTGTGCCATCTTGGACCAAAATAAAAAAAGAGTGTGGATAAGGATCTTAAATCCATCGAGAAGGAAATCATGTGTGTGTGTGTGTGTGTGTGTGTGTGTGTGTGTGTGCATGCTATATATGTGATTTCCTTCTCGACAAATTTAAGATCCTTAGCCATACTATATTTTTTTATTTGGACCCAAGATCACACAACTCCTTTTAACTTCTTTAAATCACTTGAAAACTAAAAAACAATTGTTTCCACTTTACCAATAACAACACCTATGTTTCATCACACCATATTATAATAAAAATAATTCTTATCACATTAACATGACCTCACACCTCACAAAGGCTTGGTTAGTTGCAAAAGATTTAAAATTGTGAGGGTTAGATAGTAACACTTACATGAAATAAAAAATCAACACATGGCTTAAAATAAGGATAATATGTTGTAACAACCTGTTATCCTAAATATACTTGGTTCTATAGTGAAAAAATATTATAAATAAGAACATAAATAAATCACCTCATAGAGCACCTCATGACTCTACCTAGAGAAGCTCGACATATTCTTGATAATGAAAGTATATTATAAATAAGAACATAAATAAATCACCTCGTAGAGAACCTCATGAATCATCATAGAGAAGCTCAACGTATTCTTGTAGCCCAATACCTCAAGCCATCATTTCCAACAAATAAATTACTTAGAGAAGAGCAGAGCAGAGCAAGAAACAAGTTACTTAGAGTGAAATGATTATTGTTGTTTTAGCATTGCCAACATCAATGGGATGGGACACCCACACTACACATATTACACATGCATCATCGGCCTACAAGTAAAGTAACTACAAAACCCAAGGAATCTACTTTAAAACACGCAAGGCCATCAAGTAATCCTAGTTTTGGAGTAAGAGAGGATGCTAACTTATTAACCTTGAAAATTACACACCAAAACCAAATCTTGTTGCCATATTAGCATAGCTATAGGCCCATATTGTGCTTTAAGGACCATCTTTGGAATGTGGCAAGGTTTTTTTATTTTTTTCTCTGTAACAAAAACGTTTGGGACGACACCACAAACAAAGCAATTTTCATTTAATTTGTTGCATCTATGGGCCATCAAGGTCGTCATGACTTTCACCTAGTTTTTAATGCATTTTTATTTTACAAGAGCTCCCTATGGTATCCTTTAGACAAGAGCTTCAAATCGATGGTAGACCACAACCTGTCAAACTATGAGAAGTTTAAATGTTGGCATACAACCCAGAAAGAAAAACATGGAAAACAGAAAGAAACAAGATGAGACCTCGGGTGATTCATACAAACTTGCTCTAATTTTGATGGTGTTTTTTATGAACAAAAGCTTCCTTTTTTTTAAATGTACAGTGTTTCCACAATCATTGTGCATAGATTATATACCTTGTATGCAATATCCAGAGATACATAACTAATCCTTTGAGAGAATAAATAGTAATATATATATATATGATAGATAAATCTTCTTGGCTCACAAACTATCCACAAACTGACAATGTGTGTATAGAATAAGAGGAAATGTTTGTTTTTTATTTGTTTTTAAATACAAATAGGTAGTTAGTATTTTGACATACCTCTTGTTACTGATATAGTGTGAACATCAGAGATATAGACCCCTCGTCGGTCTTTCGACATCATGTGAAGCATCCCTCCCGTCATTGATATAGCGTAAACGTTGGAGATACATGGCACATAGTCGGTCTTGCAACGTCCCTTGTTGCAGTTGACATTCCTCTTCTGACGTACCATGCAACTTCCCTCCTGTCACTGATATAGTGTAAACGTTAGAGATATAGGCCCCTCGTCAGTGTTGTGACGTCCACTGCAGGTCCATGATGTCGCATGTCCAACTCAGTGGAAGTCTATTTTGCGACAGCGTAAACATAAGAGATATAGGCCCCTCGTCGATCTCATGACGTCCCCTATGGCTTTGCAGGTGAGACATTCTGGCGTTGTGGTTGTAACAACCATAGTGGGCTTGGACAATGAAAGTTGAGATGGCACGTGTCCTCTAGAAAAATCACACTATAGATGATATTTGGGCCATCGGTATATCAATGTCAAGAAAAAAAAAATTTGAGGGGGTCTGATGCGTGTCATTTTCCCAACAATATAAAGTGGAAATTGCTATGAGGAAAATTACCCAAATATACTAGTGGATCTCTACAACTCTCAAAAATTACAGAATTCGACTCAAAACTCAAAAGGATGCTCAAAGTGCTCTACTCATGCAATATTTTAATGATGAGATATGATCTATGATTGACTCCCTAGATGCCTCATACATGCTCTATTTATACTACAAAATATGGGTCAAAATAGTTACATTGAAAACAACCCTAATCCTAAGTGGACTCAACTTATCCACTTTCCAACTGCCCTCCACGCAGTTGGTTTTCGATCCAACTCTTTCTTTCTTTGACTCTGCACTGATATTCCTTCTTTCCTGCCATTCTGCTTCCTTTTCCCTTTGTTGCACAACTTTTCCTTATTTCCTGGAAAGTGCTATTTCCTTTGGTCCATTCTTCCTTTCTTATTATGCTTAACTCCCAAAATTTACTACTCCAACAATCTCATACAATCAAACTTTAAAGGAGGATGGAATGGTGGATTAGAGGAAAAACAAAATAAACATACAAGGAAATGTTAAAAGTGAATACTGTAGCCTATTATAAAGAACATTGTGCTGAGAAACTAAGAATGTAGTAGCTCTAACAGGTGTAAACAAATAAACAAACACATGCTTCAAATAGTTAACATCTTCATACATTCAAATTCAAGGAGGTACCCTCTGCATATCATTTAAATGCACAAAGAAACTGATAATAAATGGTCATTCATTCAAAGGAAATCATTTATATATCAATATTAAACATCAAGAAGCAACACTGAACATAAGGTATAATTTGATGTCTGATCTTTATAAATCAGATTTGATACAAGAAATAAAAAATGTTAGGATATGCTTTATGGAAACACAAATACAATAGATGGAGAAATCACAGACTAAAACTTAAATGTAGGGGATGAATCTTTGGTGTCCTGTTGTATTTTCCAACTGATTTTGCTCAAGGTTTTTGGTCCAATGACTCTGGTTATAAGAAATTCTTAAATTCTCCAAAGTTATAATCTTTACAATGGGTTTCTACATTCTGTTTTATTCCTCTCTCTCATGCCCTAAACTGCTTCTTCAAACCACTTCCGGCGTCTTGAAACTATTTCCTACTTCTTGCTTCTTTAACGGTTTTCTCTTTGGTAAAACTGCATGAATTATTTTTACTTTCCTAAATATGTTATGCTAAGATCGTAGGGTATTTGGGGACTCACATGACACACTATCCACTCAATATTTGTCTATGAAAAAAATCTGCAATCATTTCATCTATTGTTGGGTGCTTGAAATGAAATTCGCACAGGCGTGAGACTTAGCAGTCATCAGATCGATCTCAATGATCAATCTCAACCATTGATCCTTTAAATGTGTGCAAGGGTGTGCGAGCTAACATCTATCAAATCCACTTGATTGAGCATGGACCATTGATCAGAGTCGCACCCATCAAAGTGATCAGAGTCTGGGCATCAAACAAGACTCCAACAAGGATTCAACATGAATTCCAATGATAAGGGCTACGAGCACTTCATCAGATCGAATCAGAATCATCTATCTATGATCAAAATTGAAAATGAGCCTTCAATATAGCTTGGTTGCAGGAAAACCTTCGGTTAAGGAAAATCATCGTCATGTTGAGATCACCCTGGACACGTGGAAAATTTATATTGGCCCATGGTGGTACTGATGTGGCAGGGAGGATAGGATACATGTCACCCATATTTGGTATTTTTACCTATGTATGTGGTGGGTTCCACATGTCCACGTGGAAGCCTCTATTTTTCTCTAAGAGTGCTCCACTAGTAGGCTGATGCGATACTCGACTAGGATGATTTGAGGCTTGAGAGTAGATATGGACCATTGATCGGTCTCACTTGAAAAGGGCCCGAGAGGAGATACGGTTCATCCATTGGAAGGGTATGGGTCTAGAATTCAAACACGACTCTAACGAGGGGACTCTGATACCACATCTCAACTGTTAATTTGGTGTTGTGAATAGGATCAGATCTAGACCATTGATCACAGGTGCCTCTTCCAAAATTATTGAGGCTTGGATCTAAATGTGACTATGAAAATAAAAATGCAAAGCAAATCTTGATCATTGAATAGAGGCACATGATATCAAATGAGAGTCGTTGATCCTGCCAAGTTTGAAAGAGAAAAATCAGCTAAGGAAAATCATCACCATGTTGAATCTAACCTAGACACCTAGTACCTTCTCGTTGGCTCATGTTGGAATTGATGTGGCAGATGGGTGGGACATGTGCCACCTATTTTTGATATGATTTGGGGAAACTTTGGTGGGTTTCACATGTCCACGTGGTAGCTCCAGATTGGTTCTGACAGGGCCCTTTTGGCATGTCATGCTTTCATTTCCACTACATCTCATCAACCATGACATCGTTGTCAACACTGTGGAAACTTTTGTCGATGGTTTTTCTTTGAATTTCTTGATGAAAATATCCATGTTGATCTGCATCGTTGGTTTGTCATCAACGTGAGGAGATTCATTGATATATCGCCAAAACATTGAAAACCATTGATCTTTCACCGAAATCAGGACAATTGTCGATCTAGGCTCAACCAAAGCCAAAAATACCTAAGGTATGAGAATTTTCACACTGACATCACCCTAGACAAGTGGCACTTTTTAATTGGTCTGTAATGACCCTGACATGGCAGTTGGGAAGGATACATGTCACCTAAATTTGACATAGTCACCCATGCACTTGATGGGCTTCTCCTATCCACGTGGCAGACGGTGATTAGCTCTAGTAGTGCCCCGTTGGCATGATGAGTTGTTAGCTCATCCTCATGCTTATATTTGGTCACCAAATATGATGACATCATCATCAACATTTTGTAACTTGAGCTAAGAGGGGGAACTTCCAAAGGATTTTCCCGACGACGACATCATGGGTCCCTTAAAAACTTATTCATAGCTACATGTCAACCATTGATTTCCCTCACCTGCATCCATTCGATCTATCGAGGTCTTGAAACATAGATGATTGGTTCTTATTTTGTGGTCTCATTGTAATCTGTTAGCTTATTAGCACTTAAGTTATTTTGGACTATGAAAATCCCCTTTTAGACTACGATGATCCCCTTTTGGACTGCGAAAAGCCCCTTTGCACTGTGCCAAGTCATGAGAGATTAAATTTTTACCTTATGTTCACAAGGGTGTGTATTTTATTATTGTTTCTTAAATTTTCCTTAGGAAAATTTAACTCTGAGATGCACAATAGCTTTTGAAACTTGACTTTATGCCTTCAACTTGCTATATCTTGGCCTTATAACCTTGATAAACCATCATACTAGGTCAAGAAAAATATGGTACTAACACATATTATGGTGAATAGGGTGGACGTTGGTTTCCATGATAACATTGATGCAACTGGCACATTGGGTAAGTGCAAATGGGGTAGTGATACATCTTTTGTTTCAACAGTGTGTGAGAAGCTTCTTGAGAAAGAGAAGGGAAGAGGTTGTTCCCTATGGTGACCCTTGATCGGATGTGGAGGATATAAGGCCTATTTGTTTTGCAACAAGGGCAATTAGTTTTCCCCAAAACCATTTTGGTGTTGTAAGGTACCAGTTCTATTATAATAGAAGAAAAGAGAAATATTGTAGAGAATAACAATAGAAAAACACAATACATGAAACCACAACACCAAAATAATACCTTTACTGATAGGAAATAATGTTCACTTGCCTCTTTGAGGGGGAAATCTGAATCATAGCAGCACTCTATTACAATAAATCTTAAGAAAAATACTTCTCATGCACTCGACTCCTATTTATACTAAATCTATCTACCAAAAGAAACATCTAGAGGAATATCTTCTAGAAGTGGAAGCTTCTATTAGTTCTTCTTACATTTGACTTATTCTTCCTTATTACTAGGCCTTATTAATATCAACCTTTATTACATGGAAAATATATTATTCTACCTATGTGAGGGGTTAGGGAGGTTAGGTCCCTAACATACCCTTCCCCTTAAAAATAACCTTGTCCTCAAGGCTTGAAATGAAGAAATTGTTGTAGAATGGTCGTTGGCTCCCGGGTGGAATCTGTTGGAGTTGTACCTTTCCACTGTACTAAGACTTCCTTGATAGTGCATTGATGGAGATGATGCTCATGTTGGTCTAATACTTCTTGTTTCTGCGACCAGATGGATCCTTCTTCATCCAACTCGAGGAGACTAGTTTGAGTTTGGCACTTAGTTCCAATCACCTTCTTTAAGCATGAGACATGAAAAATAGGATGGAGCTTAGAATTAATGGGAAAATATAATCGATAGTCCATAAAATATCAACCCTTGTCTTGTGCACTCAAGAAATGTATAAGGACCATAAAATTTGGGTGTGAATTTCTAAAAATGGTCAGCCTTGAGTGAAGTATTCTTATAAGGTTGCAGTTGAGGAAACACTTGGTCCCCTTCAGAAAATTCACATTCTGAGGGACCTTGATCTTCATTTTTCTTCATATGATTTAGAGCCATAACCAAATTCTCTTTTTTGGGGTACAGAGAATAGCTTCTCGAACTATAAGATTTTGGTCAACCGCCTGAAACTTCGAGACACCAGGCATGTATGAGAGAACTGAAGGTGGATTTTATCCATATACTGCTTCAAAAGAAGTCATGCAAGTAGATGCATGATCAGAGGTGTTGTACCACCATTCAGATAGGGGTAACCATTGAGCCTACTGATTTTTCCTCTCAGATGAAAAAAATCAAATATGGTTCCCAACACTTGTTGAAAACTTCAGTATGGGGATGATAGGTTGTGCTAAGATGCAGTTGGACTCCCTGGATATTGAACAATTCTTGCCAAAAATTGTTGGTGAAAGTGGGATATCAATCAAAGATAATAGAATGACGCATGTCATGAAACTTGAAGATATGATCCATGAAAATTTGATACACTATGGATGCAGTGAATGGGTGTTGAAGAGCACATAAATGAGAATACTTGGAAAGATGATCAATGACCACCATGATGATGGATTTATTTCTCTATTTAGGTAATCCAACATTGAAATCCATAGAAATATCCCTCCAAATAGTGGGTGGAATCGGAAGCAGTTATAGTGTGTCAAGGGATTTGACTATTTCTCCCTTGTTCTGTTGACAAACATCACATTTCTCCACAAAAGTGCGGACGTATTGCTTCATAACACCCCATAAAAAATAATGTTTTACCCCTATCATAGGTTTTGGTAAACCCTAAATGTCGGGCTGTGGGTGTAGCACGAAGTTTAGAAAAAACCGTGGATTTTAGTTGCAACTTTTTTCTTAAATACAGATGGAATTTGTATAGAAGCTTGTCATTGTGCCAAGAGTACACTAGAGAAACTAGAGAATTCTCTTGCAATTGTTGGATCATAATATCCTGTTAAAACAAAAAACTCGTGCAAGATCTTGATATTCTTAGGGTGAGGCCAATCCTATATAGCTTCAATTTTCCTAGGATCCACCCTGACAACATCCTTTCCAACAATATGACCCAAGTACTCCACCTTCGAGGCTCCAAAATCACATTTAAATTGTTTGAGGAAAATTTGGTGCTGAGAGAGTGCATGAAGAACTTGATCCACATAGGAAAGATGGGTTGTTCATGTTTTACTATATATGAGAATATCATCAAAGAAAACTAAGACAAAATGAAAGAGAAAAGGATGAAAGACATTATTCATGAGGCTTTGGAAAGTGGAGGGAGAATTACACAAACCAAATGGCATGACCAAGAAATAATAGTATCCCTCATGAGTTCGAAAGGAAGTCTTAGGAATTTTGGCCTCTTTCATACATATCTGGTGGTAGCCAAAATGAAGATCAAGTTTAGTAAAGTATTGGGATTCAATCAATTCATCCAAGAGATTATTAATGATAGGAGTGGGAAATTTTTCTTTGATGGTGAGTTTGTTGAGGGCATGAAATTCAGGACACATGCGACACGAGCCTTCTTTCTTAAGTGCCATGACCATGGGAGAAGAATAGGTGTTTGTACTAGGACATATAACACCTATGGCAAGCAATTCTTGAAATTGTTTCTCAATTTCATTTTTTTGGGAAAAGGGATGAAGATAAGGGAGAACATTGGGAGGAAGGTTGTCGGCGACTAGGGGAATGGAATGATCATGAACACCACGGGAAGGGGGAAGTCCTCGGGGAGTGTAAAAAGCATCTTGATGTTTGGAGATGATGGTTTGGAGGGAAAGATGCATAGAGGGTTTCTCAGTGGTGTGAATGGAATGGAGTTGTGCAATAATTCTAGAATAACCTTTCTTGAGGATATTTTCCATGCGATGAGAACTGATGATCTCAGTAGATCCTACAATGATGCCTTGGAACTTATATGGTTGCCTCTCCTAGTTGAATTCCATGGTTAATTTCTTAAAATCCATGAGGATGGGACCAAGAGTCTGTAAACATTCTGCACCAAGCACAATGTCACAACCACCCATGTCGATAGAAACATGTGATATTTCATGTTGTACTGACCAATTTGGAGACACAAATTTTCACAATCCCCACCACATTTCATGGAAACTCCATTAGAAATCATGATTTGAAAGTTGTTGACTGTACAGATATATAAATTAGTTTCTTGGGCAATGCGGCGATGAATAAAATTATGGGTGCTACCACTATAAATGATGATGATGACCTTCTGATGCTTAATGTAACCAATTAGATTGATGGTTTCGAGAGCAGAGAAGCTAGTGAAAGAATTCAGTGAAATGATCGGTTCGACTTCTGGGGGGTCTGAGGGAGGAGTTATATCAATTAGCTCTAGTAACTTGGCCACAGGGGGGCCTCGACCTCTTCTTCAAAAACATCATCATGGATGACCATAAAAATATTTTGTTCCTTACAATTGTGCCCTAAAAAATATTTGTCATCACAATTATAACAAAGGCCCTTGAGTTGGCGTTTATCCATTTCTTCCCAGGTCTATTTCTACATATTCAGTGGAGTGGAAGGAGGGGAAAATTTGGTGGGTTTAGGGTGAGGAAGAAAGGATGGTTTTTTGGTTTGAGAAGAGACAACTTGTTGTGCTTCCTTATATATTTTAGTACATGAGGACAACTCTAAGGGTGAGCCATGAGGACATGGGAACATATCTCATCCTTAAGGCCATTTATAAAGAATTCCTAGAAAAAAGCATCACACATGCCCTCTATGCGGAAAGAAAAGAGCTCAAAGACAACTATAAATTATTCCACTATGCCATATTGTTTCAACTTGGTCAAACAGCCTAAATGGTGGGTGTCAGTGTCAAAGAATTCATAAATCTATACAAAAAGTTGTGTCCAAGCCACATACCCTTGGAAGGAATTTTTTCTCCATTGCCACCATTGCCAACATTTCAAATCTAGATGGAGAACCCCATATCGTAGTTTGGATAACTCATCAGTAATGTCATACAAAGAGAAATAACCATTTGAGTGACCTAGCTTGTGGTATACGAGACATCAAATGTTTTCACCTCCATGTGAGGAGGATGCAGGTCCCGCTGAAAGTGGTTGGAAGGAAAGGATGTCAACTAAGAGGATTCATGACCTTTGGGGTTATAAGGTGTGGTAGAAAAGAAGGGATCTTGGAAATTCTTAAACAAGGTGGTCAAATTGTCCACTTCATCCTCAGATTACTGACACATGGTTGTCAATTGAGTGATGGATGTGGGAAGTGATTCGAGCATAGAAAGATGAGATTTGAGGTTAGAAATACTAGAAGTAAGGGAAGAAATATCAATCTGGGTTTTCTCATTATCTTTGTCCAAGGAAATGATACATTGTTCCTAATATTGGTTGTGCGTGTGGGCCATGGGGATGAGAAAGAGAGGGGAAGTGGGACTGCACAGAATGGGTTACTGGTGAATGGTACCATAATGATCAGTGCAAAGAGATAAATTCAATGGGATAGATGCCAAATAGGGGTGTCTAGAAGGGCTTGGGTCCATAGGTAAAAAAAAGGATGAAAAAAGATAGGTATGACTGTGATCAAGGCAAAGACAAGAATCTAATGGGATATGTCCCAAGGGTTAGGTTGTTGAGGGTTTCTACAGAAAATGGTTTTCCATGTGCTATATCTCTCTGATATATGTGTTAGTTTGAACAATAGTACTCGGTCCAATATTGCAGGGAACAAACTAATGAGGCTAGACCGTACCCTTATTCATACTACCTGATTACCCAAGTACTAGAGAGTATATTCCCAAGTGTTGTTCTCGGTGGCACTATAGCAGTCAGACAACCAATCAATTTATCTATGGAGGGATCCAGGATATATAGTCAATCCATATATAGGTGATGTCTAATGTGTTACCACTCAAAGGGGTACCAACATGGGTTACAAGTGTTGGCAAGTTTACAAGAAGAGCATGCTTGTCATTGATGGCAAGAACATCAACAATGATGGCATGTCTATAGGCAAGAACAACAACAACGATATCATGCTTACAGTTATTGATGGAAAGAACAACAACGATGAAGGTATGGTTATAGGAAAGAATAGTAGCAATGTTGGCAGGTTTACAGTTGGGAGACAACAATGGAAAATAGGCAAGCAAGGAAGATCAGCAGTGATGATGGCATGGAAAGATCATAAGCTAGTGGACTTAATATCCATTTCGGAGTTTCGAATGCCGGGATTTGGAGGAGTCAAGAGTCGAGACTCTTCATCATAAGAATCCCGAAGTTGCGAAATGCAAAATGCCGAAATCCCGAAATAGGCACATCAAACCACGAATTAATCTCCATTTCAGAGTTTTGGATACCAGGAGTTGGAGGAGTCAAGAGTCAAGACTCTTCATCACAGGATTCCCAAAGTTGTGAAATGCAAAACGTCGAAATCCCAAAACAGGCACATCAACAAAGACTCCATTTCAGAGTTTTGGGGATCGCAACATGGAGTGTCAAAATATCTCACCACAGGAATGCCGAAATGTGAAAAACACCTTTTGGTGCAGTTTTCATATCCCGAGAGTTCGAGTGTTGAAACACTTCACCACCGGAATACCGAAATGTCAAAATGTCAAAATGCAAAAAATACCTTTTGGTGCAGGTTTCGGATACCGGGAGTTGGAAGTGTCAAAACACTTCACCACAGGAATGTTACAATGTCGAAATGTCGAAATGCGAAAAACACCTTTTGGTGCAAGTTTTGGATATCGGGAGTTGGAAGTGTCAAAACACTTCACCACAGGAATGTCAAAATGTAGGAATGCCGAAATGCGGAAAACACCTTTTGGTGCAAGTTTCAGATACCGGGATTTGAAAGTGTCGAAACACTTCACCACAGGAATGTCGAAATGTAGGAATGCCAAAATGTGAAATCGCCAAAGCACTTTATGGATAAATGCTTGGTCAAAACTATGGACATGTGAAGGAAGGAGCTTGCAAGTTACAAGGCTCCATTTCGTAATCGGGAGTTGGAAGAGTCAGAGTGACTCACAACAAATTCACGAAACACTAAATTGCGAAATGCAGTTTCGAATAAGGCTATGATCATAGCCAGTGGTCACATCTATGGAAGATGGAGGAAGGAGCTAGTGCAACCAAGCTCCATTTCAGAGATCGTGACTTGGAGAGTCGAGATGCCTCGCAATAGGAATTCGTGACATGCAAAATGCCGAAATGCGAAAACACCTTTTGGTGTAGGTTGTGGTCACCGCCTGAGGCCACATGTGAAAGGAAAGGTGAAAGGTGTCAAAGGCACAAGGCTCAATAGGTTCACAGTGTAACTTCTAGAAACGACTGATGGTTTCTGTCAAAGGACTCGAAGAGACTTCAGGGTGATCGCTAGAGAAGATGAAGAGTCTCAAGGCATATGCCAGTGGAATGAATACTGTTGATAAAGGCAATTGATAGATGGAAGAGCAATGAAGCCTATAACTACAATAGAGAGGATGATCTCGACTATGATAGAGAAGACGAAGAGTCTCGACTGCTAGACAGGCTAAGGAATCTCAGCATAACACCCATTGATGATGAACCCATGGGTATAACCACCAGAAAAGCTGAGGAATTGCCATGATGATCAGGAAGAGGACTCGACACGAGGAGAACATGTAGAATGGAGAGAGTTTGTTGATGCTCGAGGGGGTGAAGCGGTGGAAATGTGGAGTGGAGAGAACATTCCGATGTGAAAAACAATGGTGGGGTGTAGAGCATGTAGAAGAATTGTGCATATAGGATGTGCAAGGTGCACTAAGACTATAATAATGCAAAACAAAGAAGATATGGGTGTTTTTGTTGAGAGTGATTCAGGTGTGTAGAAGGAGGCAGTGTGCAATAGATGAAATACACAGAAGAGGAATGGTGCATAAAAGGGACATAGCGCATAGAGCATAAAAGTTAGAAGAACATAAAGCATAAGGAAGGTGTGCAGGAAGACACTAATGCAGGTAGAGCAGAGCAGTGTAACAGAACAGTGATGAGACCGGTAAGCCATTGATAAATATTGTATCACTATGATAAATTTATATATATAGCAAACTTTATATGGTAGGGTGGTAGGGAGGTGCTAGGGAGGACTGTTGTCCTCAGAGGTTCAAGTGGGTTCTTGAACATAAGGATTTGTAGCTTCCATCTAGTTGCAACCAAAGAAACTAGGGTGGCAGGGTGGTGCAAGGGAGAACTGTTGTTCTCTATTATACAGGTTGGTGCCTGTGTGATTGGAGGTTGGTGCTTCCATCCAGTTGGTGCTGGAACACTTAGGGAGTTGTTGCTTCCTTCTAGTGGGTGCTAGAGAAACCAGGGAGTTGGTGCTTCCTTCTAGTGGGTGCTAGAGAAACCAGGGAGTTGGTGCTTCCTTCTAGTAGGTGGTAGAGAAAACAGAGAGTTGGTGCTCTCAGCAAGTTGCAGCTTGCAAAACAAAGGTTATAGCCTCACAGTGAGTTGGTGCTCATAAGTATGATAATGTACAGAATGTAAATATTTATTATCATATAAAGAAGAAGCGGTTTTTACCCTTTATGGGTTTCCTCAAGAAATATATGTCTCTGTATATTTCATATGTGTGAATGATGTCGAATGTTCTATAGCTTACCTCCCTGCATTATTGTGATTGTCATTAAGTTCTCTGCAAAGAGTTTAAAATAAGCATAATTGTTTAAGCACAGTAACAACTGATTCACCCCCCCCCCCCC
>JZKD02S1705153.1:161292-203010 GCA_000966675.3 Picea glauca
AAAATACTTTCTGAGAGTTGAAGAACTGGTAAATGCAATGAAAGCACTTGGTGAAAAAATTGAGGAACCTTCTTTAGTTAAGAAAATTTTGAGATCTCTACCAGATAGGTTCAACTCAAGGTCTCTTCTATAGAAGAACTTAATGATCTAAAAACCTTGGAGTTTGATCAACTTCTAGTAATATTGATTGCATATGAAATAAGAATAGTTTAAGATAAACCCACCTCCAGAGAAGCATCATTTAAGGCAAACAAGAATGAGGATTCTGAGCCTGATGAAATTGAAGAAAAATTTGTGAAGAGACTGAAGAAGGGATCAGGAAAATACAAAGATAATCTGCCTTTCAAATGTTTCAACTATGGTAAGATAGGTCATTTTGCAAATAAATTTCCTCACAAAAGAAAGGATCAGACATGTGATGATGAGGAGAAGCACAAACACAGAAATTTCTTTAAAGAGAATAATTTTAAGAAGAAAAGTCTTTGTGTAAACAATGATGATGATCCTTCAGATGATGAAGACAATGACTCCTCTATTGAAGATAAACTAAATGATTTTATGCTTATGGCTATGGGATATTTTGATGATGAAGACACAAGAGGTGAAATGGATGATGAAGAAGTTGTGGTGGATATGGAAGGTGAATTAATCAGTGCTTTGGAAGAAATTGATAGACTCAAAATTAAGAACAGAAAGCAAAAACAATTGTTGATACAGTTCGAGAAAGACAGTAAACAGCCTGATGAAGACTTTTCCCTACTAATAGTGGAATTAGAAGAGGCAAAGAAAATCAAAGACATTATGAAATAACAGTTATCAGAAAAGAAGGCAAGATGTGAAGCTCTGGAAAAAGTAGTGAAAAAAAGGAAAGCGTTGGAGAAGTTTCAAGCCTTGTATCATTAGAATTTGTCAAGTATCAAAGCATCAGAATAATTGGCCACCATTCTGAATCAACAAAGAAACCCAAAGCTGAAAACAGGTCTGGGTTATGAAGAGGGATCAAGTAGTGATCAACCAGGCAACAAAGAACCCATCAAGTTTGTCAAATCTACCATCTATGACAACAAAAAACCTGCAGAAACAAAAGAATATAATCATATGCCCAGGAGGAGTAATGAAAGAGGTATCAGAACTGAAACTATGGATCAGAGAAATAATGTACTCTATATTCAAAGAAATCATCAACATGGAAGAAATCGACCTTCTCAAAGAAGACAACCATTTTCTAGGTACCAATGTTTTTTCCATGGATATTGTTTCTTTTGTTCTAACTGTGGTCATAAAGTTGTAAACTGTTCTTTAAAATTAACTTATGAGCAATCAAGACATTCAAGGTATAGATATCTGCCACAACAAAGAATGAGACAGCCAAGTAACAAACCACCACAGACTGCAAATCACTTGATGGATGGGAAAAGGACACAGGTTAAGCATAACAATCATTATGATCCTTTATTCGACTAACCAGAATGTTACATATGTCATAACTATGGACATAAATCTGTTGACTGTCGCTTAAGGAACTATGAACCAGATTTGAATTCCTCTACTGAAAATGTCAAGGTTTGAAAGAAGAAAGAAAGTGACAAGTGTGGATTAGTGTTTTCATCTCAAAGACAAATGAACCCTTGGTATATAGACAGTGGATGCTCCAAACATATGACGGGAGAAAAAGGTAATTTTCTATCTCTAAGTGAAAGCAAATCAGGAAACATAACCTTTGGAAATGATGCTCCAGGTAAAATAAAGGGTAAAGTGATGGTGAGTTTAAGTAATGGAAAAGGAAAAGCCCAAGATGTTCTACTTGTAGATGGGCTGAAACATAATCTCCTCAGTGTAAGTCAAATGTGTGACAGAGGATGTGAAGTGGTGTTCACGTCCAAGGACTAAAAGATAAACTCTGTAAACTTAGGACAAGTGGTGGCCAAAGGCATAAGGACAGAAAATAATGTATATGTGATGAAAGAAGATAGAGAAAAGTGTCATCTAAGCAAACATGATGAAGTTTGGTTATGGAATAGGAGACTTGGACATCTAAACTTTGACCACTTAATCAAGCTCAAAAATCTTGAGGCAGTAAAAGATCTTCCGAGAATATCAAAGCCCCAATATTCTATGTGTAAACCCTGCCAAGTAGGAAAGCTAACTAGAACATAGTTTAATTCCAAGAGCTCTACTTCAATAGAGAAACCACTCCAACTAGTTCATATGGATTTATGTGGACCATAAAGACACGAAGGCACAGGGAAAGAAAACTACTTCATGTTGATTATTGATGATTACTCCATAATTACTTGGGTTGCCTTTCTCAAGGAAAAAGCTGAAGCATTTGAGAAGTTTAAAAAATTTAAGGATTTAACTGAGAATCAAAGAGGCAAGAGGTTAAAGGCAGTAAGATCAGACAAAGGAGGAGAATTTATTTCAAGTGATTTCAAGGAATTATGTGACAAGAATGGGATCAAGAGAGAATACACAATCCCAAGAACTCCACAGCAAAATGGAGTAGTTGAGAGGCAAAACAGAACAGTGCAGCAAATGGCCAGGTCAATGATGAATGAGAAGAACATTGGTCAAACCTACTGGGTAGAATCAATACACACAATAGTCCATGTTCTTAACAAAGCCCACCTGAGACCACAAAGTGACAAGACACCTTATGAACTGTGGTATGGGAGACCTTCTTCAATCAAACACTTCAAAGTATTTGGGAGTAAATGTTACATAAAGAATAATGATGAGAACCTTAGAAAATATGATGAAAGGGATGATGAAGGTATCTTCTTAGGGTATGCTACAAACAATAAAGGATACAGATTCTATAATAAGAGGCTGCATAAAATGGTTGACTGTGTTGACATAAAATTTCATGAAGGAATCCCAGCAAGAGAGGTGTACAATAATGAGTCTTCTATAGAGGACACAACTAAAGTTGAAGATGAATAGGTCCAAGAATCAAAAAACAAAGAATCTGAATCAGATGAAGACACAGATACTCAGACAGACTCAAATCAACAGACAACTTCAAATTCCTCCTCCAGAATCACTCAAAAGAATCATCCTGCAAGTCAGATAATTGGTGAAAAATACAAAAGGTGTACAAACTAGGAGAAAGAAAATCAAAAACACCAAACAATCACATATAGCTTTCATATCCATGTTGGAACCCAAGAATTTTAATGAACCTAGCAAAGATGACCATCGGGTTAAAGCAATGAATGATGAACTTGATCATATTGAGAAAAACAATACATGGGAGATGGTTCATACACCTAAAGGTAAAAATATCATTGGTTCCAAATGGATATTTAAGAATAAGTTGAATGAGCAGGGACAAGTTATCAGGAACAAAGCAATATTGGTCTATAAAGGCTATGCTCAAATAGAAGGACTGGATTTTGATGAAACATTTTCTCCCGTAGCAAGATTAGAAGCTATCAGAATATTTCTTGCCTATGCTTGTCATAAAAGGTTTAAAGTCTATCAAATGGATGGCAAGTCATCTTTTCTAAATGGAGATTTAAATGAAGAAGTCTATATGGAACAACCAGAGGGTTTCGAACTATCTGATAACCCTAACTTAGTATGCAAGATGAAGAAAGATTTATATGAGTTAAAACAAGCCCCTCGTGCCTAGTATCACAGACTGGATACATATCTCAAAGACAAAGGGTTCAAGAGAGGAACAGTTGACAACAATCTATATATCAAAACAGAGGATAATGATTTTCTCATCGTGTTGGTCTATGTAGATGACATCATCTTTGGATGTAATAAGGATTCATTGGTACAATGGTTTGCTTTTGCCATGGAGTCTGAGTTTGAAATGTCTATGATAGGTGAACTATCATTTTTTCTTGGTTTTCAAATTACTTAGAGGTCTGAAGGGATGTTCATTTCTCAAGAAAAATATCTAAGAGAAATGTTGAAAAGGTTTGAAGTGGAAGATTATAAACCTGTGGGCACACCTATGGTTACTGGATGCAAATTAAGCAAGGATGATGACTCACCTGATGTTGATCAAAGTTCATATAGGTCAATGATAGGTAGCCTACTGTACATCACAACATCTCACCCAGACATAATGCATGTTGTTGGAATGGTAGGAAGATATCAGTCTGCACCTAAATAGAGTCATTTGCTAGTTGTCAAAAGGATATTCAGATATTTGAAATAAACAATGAAATATGGCCTATGGTATCCTAAGAATATGAATTTTCAATTATCAGTCTACTCAGATGTTGATTGGGCTAACTGCATGGATGAAAGGAAAAGCACAAGTGGAGGTGCGTTCTTCTTAGGAGATTCTCTAGTAGCATGGTTAAGTAAAAAGCAAGGTTCCATTTCTTTATCAACTACAGAGGCAAAGTAAATTGCTGCTGCTACCTCTTGCACTCAGGTATTATGGATGATTCACACACTCAGACACTTGCAGACTTGGAGGTAAAATATGTTTCACCGATCCCAATTCATTGTGATAACACTAGTGCCATCAGTGTGTCCAAGAATCCTGTATTCCACTCCAAGACCAAGTATATTCCCATAAAATACCATTTTTTAAGAGAGCAGGTCACCAATCAGATTGTTCAGGTCCATTACATTCCAACCATAGAACAAATTGCAGACATCTTTACTAAAACCCTAGCCAAGACACCATTTGAATATCTCCGACAGAAGTTGGGTGTCATCCCGTATCACACCTAAGAGAGTCCATCCTGTTAGGGGGAGTTTGTATTGATTGAATATATGATACCTCTAAAAAATACTGCAACAGCTCAGGGGGAGCATGTTTTCTTTGACATTGATGTCAAAGGGGGAGAAAAGGAGTGGTCTGGACCAGATGCTACAGTTGGAGGTCCAAACAGATTAGCGTAGTCGTTCAGGGTTGCCATCAATGCCAAAGGGGGGGATTGTTGGCATGTTTACAAGAAGAGAGTGCTTGTCATTGATGGCAAGAACAACAGCAATGATGGCATGTCTACAAGAAAGAACAGCAGCAACGATAGCATGCTTACAGTTATTGATGGCAAGAACAACAACAACGAAGGTATGGTTACAGGAAAGAATAGTAGCAACGTTGGCAGGTTTACAGTTGGGAGACAACAATGGAAAACAAGTAGGCAAGGAATATCAACAGTGATGATGGCATGGAAAGATCAGAAGCTAGTGGACTTAATCTCCATTTCGGAGTTTCGGATACTGGGAATTGGAGGAGTTAAGAGTCGAGACTCTTCATCATAGGAGTCCCGAAGTTGTGAAATAAGAAATGTTGAAATCCCGAAACAGGCACATCAAACCACAACTTAATCTCCATTTCGGAGTTTCGGATACTGGGAGTTGGAGGATTCAAGAGTCGAGACTCTTCATCATAGGAGTCTTGAATTTGCAAAATGCAAAACGCTGAAATTGCAAAACAGGCACATCAATAAAGACTCCATTACAGAGTTTCATGGATCGCGACATGGAGTGTCAAGATATATCACCATAGGAATGCCGAAATGTCAGAATATCGAAATGCGAAAAACACCTTTTGGTGCAGGTTTTGGATACCGGGAGTTGGAGTGTCGACATACTTCACCACAAGAATACCGAAATGTCAAAATGCCGAAATGCGAAAAACACCTTTTGGTGCAGGTTTTGGATACCGGGAGTTGGAAGTGTCGAAACACTTCACCACAAGAATGCCGAAATATGAAAAACACCTTTTGGTGCAAGTTTCGGATACTAGGAGTTGGAAGTGTCGAAACACTTCACCACAGGAATGTTGAAATGAAAAAAACACCTTTTGGTGCAAGTTTTGGATACCGGGAGTTGGAAGTGTCGAAACACTTCACCACAGGAATGCCGAAATGTGAAATCACCAAAGCACTTTATGGATAAACATGATGTAGGAGCAACTCAAGTGAGCCAATACGGAGACAACAGACAGCTAGAAAAGCGCCCAACACAAATTTTGAAATCACCTTGAAATTATTGTGTGATCTTAAATGAAGCCATTAAGAAGAAGCGCACTTGTAAAATGTAACTGGAACTTGAGCTATTTGCTCTCATCCTTAGTAGGTATAAGGAATTTATAGTAGTTAATGCAAGTAGATAGAATTGAATGTGTAGATTAGACATTTTTAGAGCGCAAGAGGGAAACGGTATATAGACACCCTCCTTGTGTATTGTAACATTATTATGAGAGTAGGATGATGAGCATAGAAGAGAAGCAGAGAGCTGTGTAGCAGACCCCATGTACAGAAGTTCTAAATTAATACAAGAAAGTTGTGATTCAGGCTCATGGTGTCCATATATTCTCTGTGTATGCATCTTTGAATGTTATGCTCATGAATGTTTTTACTCTTTCTGTCATCCAATTGATTTTATGCTATGTATGGATTATTTCTTGTTGAATGTTTGAAATCTGAGAGGAAAGGGAAAAGGAATGAGTTTCAATTGTTTCTCTATCTGAGCAAGAGTTCCTACAAGGAGTGCAGTTGAATTGTCCATAAGGAGTGCGTCAACAAGGTGTTCAGAGGTGTGTCTCTGAAAGCTCAGGAGAGAAATCTTTTGTTCTCATTTCCATAGAAGTGCAGTTGGCACAGGAGCCATGAAAGGAGTGCGTAGGCCGAGTGAAGTCTCAGGGTTGTGGACCTAAGTGAAGCATTGAGAGACTGTTGCTGCATGTGTGCGCAGAGTCGAAGGATTCCAACACTTGGAAGTGCTTGAAAGTCTGCTGCAAGGAGTGCGTGCAAGGGTTTTTCTGGAATACTCAGGGTTGGGAAAGTTCAAAAGGATTTGAACCTTTGAAGGAGGTTGAAGGAAAGTGTAGCAATGAGTGTCCACAGAAGAACAGATTCTCAAAGGAATAACAGACGGCCGAAATTCTCTGAGGAGAAATCACGACGTCCCATGGGCCGTTAGATCTCACGGAGGAACAGGGGAGATACGACGAGTATTCCCAAAAGATTCTAATCTCAGGAGGAGGAGGATCGTAGATCCAAGCCACAAGGGCCGTTAGATTTACACATGGATTTCTATATCAGGTTTTCGTAGATTGAAATCCTATAAACTTTGCAACAGGAATCGCGAAATCACGAAACACGAAATCCTGAAGGCTAAGAGGACGGTGTGGGGCCACAAGAGTCAACAAAGCAGATAGGTGGCACACCATTGACACGGAGTCAAACTCCGTTGATCATTTTGGAGTATTGAGGAGTGAAGTTCCGATCTCTTTGCATTAGGATTTGTGATATCGCGAAGTTTGAAGTCCCGATGGAGTAAAGGGGTGTTGAAAAGTCAACCTTGTGAGCGTGTCGAAATTTCAGAACAACAGGTTTCAGGAATCGCAGGAACAAGTTGTTGGATACCTAGACTGTCGAAATTGCGATAGGGAAAATCCCAAAAGAGAAAGAGGACGGGTCGGCGTTGACGGTTTTTGAGTTTCGGAGATCTAAAAGATAAGCACTTGACCAATGGATTCGCGAAAGGGTGAAGTCCAATTTCTCAAAGAAAAAGGGGAATTCCTAAATTTGATTGTGGGTGCAGGTTTCCCGAAAGGGAAATAGAAGAGCCATTCTGAAGCTCTTCGGGCCAGTGTAAAGAGAAAGATCCTGTGCTGATGTGGACCTTCTGACCTGTGGGTTGTGGAGGGAGTGTGCTTCATCATTTCTGGTATCAGAGCACAGAAAGGTTCTTTGCTTTCTATAGCAAGGAAGGGGAGAATACACCATGCCACCAAGGAGAAGGGACATGCAAACACCCGATCCACCAGAGGATAGGGAAATGTCGAGAAGAAGAGGTAGGAAGATGACTGATCCAGCCATGGAGAAAGAAATGCGTGATCTACGAGCTAGACTCAAAGACATGGAGATGACACAAAGACGCACAGTCAGTGTGGGGGATCTTAGTGATTCCGAAAGTGAAGTTGAAGCTGAACGTGAAGAAGAAGTTGCAGTTGAAGATGCAGCAAACGAACGGTTGATTAAGGCTATTGCAAGAATGGGTGTAAGAGCGAAGATGGGAATTCTAGTTTATGAGGGGAATCTGGATGCAGAGGAGCTTCTAGACTAGATTAGAGCTCTGGATACATACTTTGACTATGAAGATGTCGAGGAGGACAAGAAAGTCAAGCATGTTGTCACAAGATTGAAGGGACATGCAGCATTGTGGTGGGATGAACTACAAGCTGACAGACGCTGCAAGGGAAGGCAGAAGATCAAGATCTAGGATAGAATGATCGCAAAGATGAAGGCGAAATTCATCCCCAGAGATTACCAAATTAATCTATTCAGGAGGATGCAAAACCTGAGACAGAAGTTGATGACAACGAAAGAATACACTGAAGAATTCTACAAGATGAACATCAAGGTAGGTCATCGGGAAAGCGATGATGAAAAAGTTTCCAGATACATGAATGGTCTGAGATATGACAACCAGGATGAGATGAGCATGGTAACCATCCAAAAAGTGGAAGATGCTTATCAGATGGCTCTAAAGGATGAAGAGAAGCTGAGTCGAAAACAGGGTCAGAGAGACCGAGGCAGAAGTCAGCCCAAAGGCAAATCAGTTGCCCAGGATAAATATCAGAAGCCTAAGGAGGACTGGAAGAAACCTCAGACTCAAACTGAGAGAGGTGGAACCTCACAGTGGGGACAATATGCTGAGAAAAGAGGATAGCATACTGAGCAAAGAGGAGATTATGATGATAATAATACTTTTCCTCATACTAGAGGTAGAGGAAGAGGAAGAGGTGGAGTAATAACATGCTTCACATGTGGAAAGAATGGGCACAATTCTTATGAGTTTCCAGATAAAAAGAAAGAGAGTGGAGAAGCTCACATCATCAAAGAACAGAGGTGAGATGTTGAGGTGGAAGATGCTGAAGGTGGAATATCGCTGATGATGCAAAAAGTTCTTTTGACACCAAAGAAGGAGGTCGAGAGTTCAGTCCAAAGGACCAAAATTTTCTAGACTGCTTGCAAGACCAAGGACAGGGTATGCAAGGTCATTGTGGATAGTGGTAGCACAGATAATCTCATTTCTATGGAGATGGTAGAAAAGCTGGAGCTGGAGATGATTGATCATCCAAGCCCATAAAGAGTTTCATGGCTACAGAAAGGACACCAGGTAACTGTCACTAAACAATGTTTGGTGGAGTTTAAGATAGGAGGATATAATGATAAGATATTATGTGATGTTATTCTTATGGATGTTTGTCATCTATTGTTGGGTAGACCGTAGCAATATGACAGAAATGCGATTCATGATGGGAGAATGAACACATACACCCTAAAGAAGAATGGGAGGACTCACATGTTGCTTCCAATCAAGGATAAGGAGGTGAAACTGGAAGTAAGCAACACTGTACTTCTCATGAGTGGGAAGGAACTTCTTATAGAAGTCAAGAAGAAGGAAGAACCACAATTCATTGTGATCAGGAAATCGAAGATTTTTTTGACCAACACAAGGGTGGATGATTTACCAGAAGAGATTCAGGAGCTGCTGGAAGAGTTCGTTGATATAGTAGTGGACAAACTACCTCGTTCGTTGCCATCGATCAGAAGTGTGAGTCATCATATTGATCTCATACCAGGAACCAGTTTTCCAAACAAAGCCGCGTACATATTGACGCCGCAAGAGAATGAAGAGGTCAAAAGACAAGTCCAGGAGTTGTTGGACAAAGGTTTGGTCAGGGAAAGCTTGAGTCCATGTGTTGTTCCGACAGTACTAAGTCCGAAGAAAGATGGAGGTTGGAGGATGTGTACTGACTCGAGGGAAATCAACAAGATAACCATCAGGTACAGATTTCCATTGCCAAGGATGGATAATCTAATGGGTTGCTTGAGTGGAGAAAAGTATTTTTCAAAGATTGATTTGAAAAGCGATTATCATCAAATCCGCATGAGAGAAGGTGATGAGTGGAAGACAACATTCAAAACAAACAAAGGGTTGTATGAATGGCTTGTTATGTCATTTGGCTTAACAAATGCATCGAGTACCTTCATGAGGCTAATGAACGAATTCTTGAGGGAGTTCATTGGAAAATTTGTTATCATATATCTCAATGACATACTGGTTTATACTAAAACCGTGGCAGAGCATCTGAAACATTTGGCTACAGTGATGTAGAGATTGCAGTAGGAGAAGTTGTTGATAAACATGAAGAAGTCCTCATTCATGAAGATGGAGCTCATTTACTTAGGACTTGTTATTTCTGCAGATGAGTTGAGGATGGATCCAGATAAGGTGGAGGTAATAAAAAATTGGCCATCATCGAAGAATATCTTTGAGGTAAGAAGTTTTCATGGATTGGCTAGTTTCTACCGAAAGTTCATCAGGAATTTCAGTGGAATTAGTGCACTGATGATGGATACAGTGAAGAAAATACACAAATATTTTCACTAGACAGAAGAGGCTAAAAAAAGTTTTAATATGTTGAAGAGGAAAATTACGGAACAACCAGTTTTGGTGTTGTCGAATTTCCAAAAGACATTTCAAGTGAAATGCGATGCAAGTGGATTTGCAATAGGGGCAGTCTTGAGTCAGGAAGACAGGTCGATAGCATACTTCAGTGAGAAGTTGAATGAAGCGAAAGTGAAATACTCCACTTACGATAAGGAGTTTTATGCTATCATTCAGGCATTGAAGAAATTGAGGCATTACTTGATCCCGAAAGAGTTTGTCTTGTATAGTTATAATCATGCATTGGAGTTTGTGACTCAACAAAAAAAGTTGAATCAGAGACATGTCAAATGGGTTGAGTATATGCAGAATTTCACTTTTTTGATTAAACATATTTTGGGTACTGCTAACAAAATGGTTGATGCTTTGAGCAGGAAGTGTTTGCTGTTGCAAAAGTTCAGAGTCAAAACGTTGGGTTTTGATGATCTCAGGAACATGTACGCCGATGATCAGGATTTTAAGGAGGCATATGAAGCAGCTGAGAATCCAATTCTTAGGGATAGAAGCCAGTGGTTATAATACATGATCTAGGAAGGATTATTGTTTGAGGGTAATCAGCTGTGTATTCTGAAATGCTCCATGAGGGAGAACTTTCTAAAGGAGAAACACAGTGGAGGATTGGCAAGGCACTTTGGTCACGACAAGACGTTCACAAAGTTGAATGAGTCATATTTTTGGCCGAGAATGCGAGCAGACGTAAAGAGATTTGTGGATAGATGCAGAATTTGCTAGCATTCGAAGGGAAGGAAGCAGAATGCGGGGTTTTATCAACCATTTCCCATACCCGAAAGGTCGTGGGATGTGATCAACATGGATTTCATATTGGGGTTGCCAAGAACACAAAGAGGTTGTGATTCAATCTTTGTGGTGGTGGATAGATTTTCCAAGATGGTACACTTCATTCCATGTCATAAAACTAGTGACGCAACTCACATTGTGAATCTATTTTTCAAAGAAGTCATTTGACTTCATGGCTTACCAAGAAGCATAGTTTCAGATCGAGACAACAAGTTCATAGGGCACTTTTGGAGGACCTTATGGAAGAAGCTGGGAACTAACTTGTCATTTAGTTCAGCATATCATCCTCAGACGGATGGACAGACAGAAGTGGTGAACAGAAGTCTGGGAGACTTGCTGAGAAGCCTGGTGACTGAACACCACAGCCAGTGGGACAACATATTACCACAGGAAGAATTTTCTTATAACAACTCAGTCAACAGAAGCACAGGGTAGAGTCCATTTCAGATTTTCTATGGCATGTAGCCAAGAGGAATTTCTAAATTGAGAGAATCAACACAGAATGCAACTAGGAGCTCCAGTGCAGAAGAATTTGCAGAAGCGATGAAGGAACTTCATAGCCAGGTGAAGGAACATTTGCATAGTTCGAGCCAAGATTATAAGCGTAGAGCAGATCAGCATAGAATACAACTTCAATTTGAGGTTAGTGATCTGATTCTAGCACATTTAAGGAAGGAAAGGTTCCCGAGAGGAACATATAATAAGCTGAAAATGAAGAAAATCGAACCATGTAGGGTCCTGAAGAAATTTGGGGCAAATGCTTACGAGATTGAATTACCCGATGGGATCAGAATTTCTCCGATATTCAATATCTCATATTTGTACCCATATAAGGCTGAGAAAACAGGAACAGGAAATGAGCAACCAATGATCCAGTGGACAAAGCAGATGCCATTTGCAGATAAGCCACAGATGGAGCGCATACTGGATAAAAGAGTGATAAAGAAGACCAGACGAAAGCAATACTTTGAATATTTGGTCAAATGGAAGAACCATCCAGTTGAAGATATCTGATAGGAGAACGAAGAAGAGATCTAGAGGCATGGACACACCGTGCACGAGCTCATGGAAAGGAGCCCATGAAAATTTTCAAGTGAGGAAGTGTGATGTAGGAGCAACTCAAGCGAGCCAGCACGGAGACAACGGACAGTTGGAAAAGCGCCCAACACAAATTTTGAAATCACCTTGAAGTTATTGCACGATCTTAAATGAAGCCATTAAGAAGAATCACACTTGTAAAATGTAACCGGACCTTGAGCGATTTTCTCTTGTCCTTAGTAGGTAGAAGGCATTTATAGTAGTTAATGCAAGTAGATAGAATTGAATGTATAGATTAGACAGTTTTAGAGCGCAAGAGGGAAATGGGATATAGACACCCTCCTTGTGTATTGTAACATTATTATGAGAGCAGGATGATGAGCATAGAAGAGAAGCAAAGAGTTGTGTAGCAGACCCCATGTACAAAAGTTCTGAATTAATACAAGAAAGTTGTGATTCAGGCTCATGGTGTCCATATATTCTCTATGTATGCATCTTTGAATGTTATGCTCATGAATGTTTTTACTCTTTTTGTCATGCAATTGCTTTTATGCTATGTATGGATGATTTCTTATTGAATGTTTGAAATCTGAGAGGAAAGGGAAAAGGAATGAGTTTCAATTGTTTCTCTATCTGAGCAAGAGTTCCTGCAAGGAGTGCAGTTGAATTGTCCGCAAGGAGTGCGTCGACAAGGTGTTCAGAGGTGTGTCTCTGAAATCTCAGGAGAGAAATATTTTTTTCTCATTTCCACAGAAGTGCAGTTGGCACAGGAGCCATGCAAGGAGTGCGCAGGCCGAGTGAAGTCTCAGGGTTGTGGATCTGAGTGAAGCATTGAGAGACTGTTGTTGCAGGCATGCGCAGAGTCGAAGGATTCCAACACTTGGAAGTGCTTGAAAGTCTGCCACAAGGAGTGTGTTCAAGGGTTTTTCCGGAAGACTCGGAGTTGGGAAAGTTCAGAATGATTTGAACCTTCAAAGGAGGTTGAAGGAAAGTGTAGCAACGAGGGGCCGCAGGAGGACAGATTCTCAGAGGAAGAACGAACGGTTAGAATTCTCTGAGGAGAAACCGTGAAGTCCCATGGGCCGTTAGATCTCACGGAGGAACAGGGGAGATACGACGAGTATTCCTAAAATATTCTAAGCTCAGGAGGAGGAGGACTATAGATCCAAGCCACAAGGGTCATTGGATTTACACGTGGATTTCTATATCGGGTTTTTGTAGATTGAAATCCTGTAAACTTTGCAACAGGAATCGCGAAATCATGAAATGCGAAATCTCGAAGGCTAAGAGGACGGCGTGGGGCCACAAGAGTCAACAAAGCGGATAGGTGGCGCACTATTGACATGGAGTCAAACTCCGTTGATCATTTCGGAGTATCAAGGAGTGAAGTTCCGAGCTCTTTGCATTAGGATTCGTGATATCGTGAAGTCCGAAGTCCTGACGGAGTAAAGGGGTGTTGAAAAGCCAACCTTATGAGCGTGTCAGAATTTCGGAACATCGAGTTTCGGGAATCGTGGGAACAAATTGTTGGATACCTAGATCGCCAAAATCGCGATAGGGAAAATCTCGAAAGAGAAAGAGGACGGGTCAGCATTGACGTTTTTTGGGTTTTGGAGATCTGAAAGACAAGTGCGTGACCAACAGATTCGAAAAAGGGTGAAGTATGATTTCCCGAAGCAAAAGGGGAATTCCTGAAGTTGATTTTGGGTGTAGGTTTCCCAAAAGGGAAAAAGAAGATCCATTCTGAAGCTCTTTGGGCCAGTGTAAAGGGAAAGATCCTGTGTTGACGCGGACCTTCCAACCTGTGGGTTGTGGAGGGAGTGTGCTTCATCAAAACACTTGGTCACAACTGTGGGCATGTGAAGGAAGGAGCTTGCAAGTTACAAGGCTCCATTTCATGATCGAGAGTTGGAAGAGTCAGAGTGACTCGCAACAAATTCGCGAAACATGAAATTGTGAAATGAAGTTTCGAATAAGGTTGTGGTCACATCTACGAAATATGGAGGAAGGAGCTAATGCAACCATGCTCCATTTTGGAGATCGCGACTTGGAGAGTCGAGATGCCTTGCAACGAGAATTCGCGACATGCAAAATGCCGAAATGCAAAAACACCTTTTGGTGTAGGTTGTGGTCACCGCCTGAGGCCACATGTGAAAGGAAAGGTTAAATGTTCCAGAGGCACAAGGCTCAATAGGTTCACAGTGTAACTTCTAGAAATGACTGATGGTTTCTATTAGAGGACTTGAAGAGACTTCAGGGTGATCACCAGAGAAGATGAAGAGTCTCAAGGCATCTGCTAGTGGAATGAAGACTGTTGATAGAGGCGATTGACAAATGGAAGAGCGTTGAAGCCTGTAACTGCAACAGACAGGATGAGCTCAACTATGATAGAGAACACAAAGAGTCTCGACTGCTAGACAAGCTAAGGAATCTCAGCATAACACCCAGTGATGATGAACGCATGGGTATAACCACCAGAAAAGATGAGGAATTGCCATGATGATCAGGAAGAGGACTCGACACAAGGAGAACATGCAGAACAGAGAGAGTGTGTTGATGTTTGAGGGGGTGAAGTGGTGGAAATGTGGAGTGGAGTGAACATCCCGATGTGAAAAACAATGGCGGGGTGTAGATCATGTAGAATAATTGCACATATAGGATGCACAAGGTGAACTGAGACTATAAGAATGCAAAACAAAGAAGAGATGGGTGTTGTTGTTGAGAGTGATTCAGGCGTGTAGAAGGAGGCAGTGTGCAGCAACTGAAATACAAAGAAGATGAATGGTGCATATAAGGGACATGGCGCATAGAGCATAAAAAGAAGAACAACATAAAACATAAGGAAGGTGTGCAGGAAGACATTGATGCAGGTAGAGCAGAGCAGTGTAGTAGAACAATGATGAGACTAGTAAGCCATTGATAAATATTGTATCACTATGATAAATTTATATATACAAAAAACTTTATATGGCAGGTTGGTAGGGAGGTGCTAGGGAGGACTGTTGTCCTCAAAGGTTCAAGTGGGTGCTTTAACACAAGGAGTTGTAGCTTCCATCTGGTTACATCCAGAGAAACCAGGGTGGCAGGGTGGTGCAAGGGAGAACTGTTGTTCTCTATTATACAGGTTGGTGCCTGTGTGACTGGAAGTTGGTGCTTCCATCCAGTTGGTACTGGAACACTTTGGGATTTTTTGCTTCCTTCTAGTGGGTGCTAGAGAAACTAGGGAGTTGGTGCTTCCTTCTAGTGGGTGCTAGAGAAACCAAGGAGTTGGTGCTTCCTTCTAGTAGGTGCTAGAGAAAATAGAGAGTTCGTGCTCTCGGCAAGTTGCAGCTTGCAAAACAGAGGTTGTAGCCTCACAATGAGTTGGTGCTCATAACTATGATGATGTACATAATGTAAAGATTTCTTATCGTATAAAGAAGAAGGGGTTTTTGTGATAAGTGATAGATATTTGTAGTTTTAAGACGTCGAAACACGCCTCTACCTTGAAAAAAACATAACCCACAATTCCTGCCAAGGAAAGTGCTTTGATACAACTTGTAAGGTACCATATCTATTATATAGAAAAAAACATAAATACTACAGAGAAAACACTCAAACAACACAATATATGAAACCACAACACCAAAATAATACATTTATTGATAGGAAACAATGTTCACTTTCCTCTTCGAGGGGGAAACCTTCAGCAGAGCAACGCTCTATTACAATAATTCCCAATACAAAGATGTTGCATGCCCTCAACTCCTATTTATACTAAATCTATCTACAAAAAGAACAATCTAGAGGAAGATCTTATATAAGTGAAAGCTTCTATTAGGTCTTCTTATTTTGACTTATTATTCCTTATTACTACGAAATTTTAATATTGACCTTTACTACACGGAAAATATATTATTCTACCTACGTGAGGGGTTAGGGAGGTTAGGTCGTAACATGTGTAAGGGTCAACATCCACTCAGTAGCCTAGATGGTGTTTGATATGATTCACTAGAAGAAGATGGTTGGTTATGTCCTTCTTCTTTTAGGTGATCCCAGAACCAATAAAACTTCTCTTGCTCTTGGAATCTTTTAGGGGCTCCGAATTAAGGTTCATTTATGTCCCATGGTGGGATCATAGGTGTACTCCTCAAAATAAGGTTTTCAATGGTCCAGTAAGTGTTTTACAAAGTTTGTTTCCTCACTGGAGGAATTCCATGAGAGGTAGGTCAAGAAAACCATGGGATGTAGTGGAAGACAAGGAATCTCTACATATGCAAGTGGAAGGGAATTCCATGCATGGTAATGTCTTAGGAAAAACTGGATGTGGTGGTGGTAGTAATGGATATGGTGATGATATCAAGGTCAAGCTCATGGAATGTGAGGCTGAAATTTTTCATAGCTGGGAGCTTTGATGTGAGGCAGAAGACTTGGTTTCCTAGTGAGATGACAAGGCATATATTTTGATTGTAAATTTCTAGGTGGATTTATTTTATTGTAAATGAGAATATGACTATAATACCTAGTTAGCCATACATATCCTGGGTTTGAAGTTTCACTCGTAAATTATAGAAGTAGATCTAGGTGATAGCAGAGAGCATGCAGTATTCTGGATACCTTGACTTTGAGGGAAGTTTGGCTAGTTTTGGTCATGGGAAAAGGGTGGAAAGTTGGGTCAGGAGTCATGGTTTCATGCACATGGCTTTGGTATTTAATGGTTTTAGATCCCATGGATTGCATACTATAGTGAAATTATCTTGGAGGTGAGAGGTGAAGGCTCACTTGGATGGCTTATCTAGATTCGTTCAAGGAAATATATCTCTATTGGTTATAGTGAGGGAGATAAGGGATGTAGATTGTGGGATGCTACTTTCCACAAAATCATCACTAGCATAGATATGTACATGAAACAATTAGGATTTTTTCAATATCACAAAGGGATATTTGTTTGCAAACTCAAGGAATCATTGTATGGCCTAAGGTAACCATGAAATGCTACAAGATGTTTGATTCCTTCAAGGTGAGCCAAATGTTTCTTAGAAGTGAGTATGGTCATTGTGTTTACCTCAAAATTTTCAAGCAAAATTCATTATCTTGGTGTTATTGTTGACGATATGTTTTTTGCAAGCAAAGTATCATTGATATCAGCATGTTAAAGGCTTAGTTGGCCAGGATATTTCAGATGAAGGATCTAGGAGAAGAAAAAAAAATATTGGAAATAGGAGTACATAGAGACGAGAAAAATGGTAAGTTGTGGTTATCAAAATAGACGTCTATAGTGAAGATATTGATGAGGTTCAATATGGATATTGTGAAACCAATAAATATCCCTTTGTCTTTCCATTGTAATATTTCTTCAAGTTTATGTACTGGTAGTACGAAAGAAAAGGATTATATGTCTTGTGTACCTTATGCAAATACAATAGGAAGGATGATGTTTTTGCTGGAATGTTCAATTATTTCACATTTTGTTCGTGTTTTTAGTGGACACGTGGAAAAAAAATATAAAAAAAATGGAAATGGATGATTCAGTATCTTAGAAGCACGAGTATCAACTACAGTGGTTGAAATGATTTATCTTGTGGTTATGTTGATTCAAATAAGGTGGAGTGGTCCATACTGGAGAAACTTGTGTAGGAATTTTCACACAACCATTATTGTTAGAGAAGATACAATGGTGTTTGGATTCTATTGGCTTGCAGGAAATGTGATGATTGATTCAATGGGAAAGGTATCAGCAAAATTATTTTCAAGGTGGAGATTGTTGGGTTGTGACAAGACATACCCTTTGCAGTTAAATTTGTTTGGTTGGAGGTTTCTCAAAAGTTTATCTTTTTGTATGCCTAGAAACACTTGAGATATTTCCTATTTAAATATGGAATCCCATGAGGTGCTCCATGAGACTTGTAAATCATTTCTCCATTATTGGCTAAGCAATAAAAGATATCATTTCCCCATTCTTGTTCATCTCTATTGTCTAATATAGTATTCTACTTTATTCTTCATTCTTTATTAACTTGTTTCTGCAGGCTTGACCCAACATGTTCAACATTAGATTATACCCAAAATTTGTAATTCAAAGAAAAACTAATGTGAAAATAAACAAAAACGGGTAGTATAATAAATAAGAGATTGTCTATTAAACCTTCAAAATATAAAACACTCTACCTTGGAAAAAGGGGATTGATTTGGAATGCACCCGCACATCACCATGTTTTAAATGAAATCATGTATAAATAAACTACACCAACTAAAAAAATCATACCCAACTAGTAGAATCACAACACATCTCACAATCTAAACCAAAAGGATGACCATACCAACATATTGAAGGAAAAAACACATAACCGCATGGAGATGTTAATCTTAGGAAAGTATACACAACTCTATATGTATACGTAGTATAAGTAAAATGAAAGGTATTATCAACTATTGGTTTCAGTCATCACATAAAAATTCAAAACTACCTTTTTCAACAGTACAATCTAAACGTTCTACTTTTTATCTCTTTTACATGCATATTTTCTGGTCAATTTTGTCTAAAATCCAGTTAGAAATTGTTGAATTGTAGATTTGAGTGGTCGAGTCTATATAATACAAGTTCCCTAAAGGTTTTTCAGAATATTGAATCCATATACATATTCAAAAATGAAATCTAAACAATAGAAAAGAGAAATTTCACCCAGATTTATATCGTCAGAATGAAAAATACCAAAAGATAAAACGTTTAGATAACGCCCTTTCAAACATTTTAAGGTTGAAAATATATAAATCATGTGCCATCGGGAAGCTGTCAATATATCGATGGGGAACATTCGAAATTTCAATCGGAATATTTTAAAATGATAACATTCGAAATTTCAATCGGAATATTTTAAAATGATAACATTCGAATGTTGAAACCTCCCAATGAACCATCACAGAGGTTTCACAAACGCCATAGGGAAAAATTTGAGAATCATTCTGTTGGAATCTTTAGAATCCTCCCGTTGAACAATTGGGACGGTTCCAAATATGTCATTAGGAAAAATATAAGAATCGCTATTTGAAAGTAGATTATAACATAGCAATTTCAATTTCAAATGTTATTTTATTTTTTGTCAACATAAAACCAAAATTACCATCGAATTAAATTAAAAATCCATTCGAATAAATTTTAAAACCATTTAGGGGGTTATGAAAACCTTCCCATAGAAAATCAAGATCTTTCCGAGGATATATTTTTCAAATGGACGCTTCGAAGAAATCCAATATTATCATTGAGTAATAAATAACAAATGATGGTTGGTTGAATTCAAAGAACAACCTTTGCATACAGAGTAACTAGTCCATTGTGGAAACTTCAATAGTGACATTCAAATTTGAAAATGAATTTTTGGAAAGGGTGAAGGCCCATGAATTTAATACCATGAAGAGGAAAAAACATAACCTTTTCAAATAATAAAGATTTATTTGCATGAGCATTTGTGGAATAATCATACACATGTAACTTCTTGTATGACCTTTGATTGAAGAGTTATTTTTTGTAAATCACAAAGGAGAGGTAAAGCTTTGAAACACATGGTCATAAATCCAAGTTCAAAGTCAATTTCACCATGATCATGAAAGGAAGTAGAGGTGTGAAATACAATTCTTACTCTAATCTACGAGAGAAGAATGTGTAGAAACTAAAACAAATAGTTGCAACAAAGAAATAAATAACAAACCATAGACAACAAAATTTTCCGAGGTAAATCCTTCTAGGAGAAACCCCAGACTCTAAAGAAAATGCAATTTATTATTCAACAACTAAATGGTTACAATACAGATTCTTTGTTCTCTCAAAAAGAGTGTTCAACAACATCATAATTTTGGAGAAATTTTGGAAGCATAACATTAAAATAAGACTCACACTCTATGATTTCCTCTCCATTTATGGTTTACATTTCTGCATACTAGAAACTACCATCAAGTTATTCCCTACCACTACTCTATGTTACTTCTCTACAAGTATTCTCTACTCTACTACAACACTACAACTATTCTCTACTCTACTGCAACACTACAAGTATTCTTTGCTTTACTGTAACACTGCAAGTATTCTATTCTCAACTACAACACTGCAAGTATTCTCTGCTCAGCTACAACACTGCAAATATATCTACTCTGTTGTAACACTACAAGGTGTATGAAAAACATGTCCCAACATTCCCTCACTTGTCATATAACTTGAATGGGTTCAAGGGAGAGTGCATCAAAATATGAGGTAATTTCTAGGGCCCATAAGGGCCATAGACTCATAGCACCACTTGAATTTACATGTGATCAGAGGTTTCATCAATTCATATGCAACATTTTGTAAGGTGTCAACTTTCTGTGGTATAGCATTTCCATAATTTACCATGTCCCTAATCAAATGGTACTTGATATATATATGTTTTTTCTTTTCATGAAAGGTTGGTTTCTTAGCCAAACAAATGGCATTGTTACTATCACATTGAATCATAATATATTTTTAACTTCTATACTTCATAACACAATTTCATAATCTAAATGGTCTCCTTACATGCATGAGTAATTTCCACATACTCTTCCTTTGAAATGGACAAATTTACCATATCTTCTCACTTTCTCATCCACTCATTGCTCCACTAAAAAAATGGAACATGTATTTTCCCATAGATCGCCTTCTATCTACATCCCTTGCCCAATTAGAATCCACATAAACCTATATGTCGATGGAGTGTGGCTCCCCTAAAAAATCACTATGATATATGTGAGGCTAAATATATGCACTATTAATTCCCATATTAAGTTATCAATCGGGGCTTGTAAGATTCAAGGTACAGGTGCAGGAAATGCATGATCAGAGCCTAGTCTGGCCTAATCTAAATCCGGCGAAAATATGAACAAATTGAGCAAAGTAAAATAAACTGCATGAAATTAACACTAAGGATTCATCACTGGGACATAGGAATAACTTAGTGCTATAAAGTCTTAGATAACAGTATTTCATTCACTCGAGTTGATGTTTGTGTGATTAATCATGAGTAACTTACTTAAGTTTTTTGTCCTTCAATGGATTCTTGTAGTGGTTAGCTAAGCTATGAGAAAACCAAATTAAAGCAAACTAAGTAAAGGAAAAAACAATCAAACAAATGGAAAATGGAATCTAAATTCAAACCATGCAAATGAAATGAAATGTGAATGTAATAATTGAACCTAAAACAAACCACTCATCATACATACAATGATTTAATTATACATATGCATTCAACACTTTGTTTACACTATATACATTCGAACTCTACACATGTACCGGAACATGAAGTTGAATTAACATGCATAACAAAACATGCATAGGAACAGAGTACATAATTGAAATATGGGTGTGAGAAATAGAAAACACCTACCTTAAGGATGACCAAATCACGCATAGAAAAGAAAGCAACAAAAGCGAGAAAATGTTAAAAACAATGCAAAGGAAACCAAAACAATCTAAAACAACTCATGCAATTAAAAATTCAACCTCAAAAATTACCCTTCAAATGAGTACACCTGATACACAGGAACAATGATGGGATCAAAGGAAACTCATGCTTGGAAGAGGAGCTTACTTACTTCTGTTCTTTAAAATATTATATGTGTGAATTCAAGATCAATCAATCTTTTCAGCAGAAAATAGTATGTGTAGGAATGGAGTGCAAATGTAAGAATGAAGTGCACACATGATTGTCATATTGGTCATGAACAATAATATAATTTTCAAAATTAATAACCATGCTCAAATATTTGATATGCATCTTGGAAATGATTTAAACCATAGTTGATAGTTATGGAAGTTATATATGTATTCAAGAACACAAGATCACATATATATTCTAGCCGAAGATGATTAACAATTATAACTCTAACATGTTGGTCCTCTCTTTCTGTAGAAGTAAATCAAGCATACACACAAGATTAAAAACAGTCAAATAGCAAAGTAATTAATACAAAGGTAAAGTAAATAACATTTAATTGCAAGATTTTTGTTCTTAGAGCAAGAAATGATAAGAAACACACATAAAACTACGTGTTGCTACACCAAATCAAGGAAATCAAACACATATACAATTCTAGAAATAAAATTACAAAAAAAAGAAATGATGCATACCAAATTGAGGGGGCCTACCCAATTGGTTGCATGTTTCTTGAAGAAGAAATCAACTACAAATGGTTGTGGAAATGCTTCAAAACTTCATTGCATAAAAATCTTATTTGAACCAATGTTCTAATTAGAATATACTTCTACTGAGAATAATCGCATCAAGTATCCCCTTCTAAATGTATCTGATACATATTTATACATAATAAACTGAAAGGAAGACGATAGAACAAAATCCCAAAGGTTAGAAACAAATTTGCCAATTTTTGGAACAAATCCCCAAATCTAGGTTTTTCACCAATTTAGGTAGATTCAAGTTAGAGATCCACCCATTTCTTCCAAAACAATTCAAATTTTGCAAAAGTGATTTCTAAGTACTCAATTATCCACATTCTAGACAAAACCCATATCACAGAATTTCTACATATGATACCATCTGCACGGCAATCGAGGCACAAGTTGGCAATTTGAGATTTTTACTAATTTTTGCAAAATCATTCTCTCTGAGATGGAGGTCCACACATGCAATTTGGTTGAATTATAACTTACATGTCTACATGTCGACTTCATTCTAGACAAAACCCATGTCTCTAATTTTCCTCCAGAAGCATTCCAAATTTTCGACTATAGTCCAGTATCGGATGGTTGTTGATGTTGGTATCGGACGACTTGGAACATTCTAGTACTAGGTGGTTTCTGGAACATTCTAGTAGAAGATGATATGAATTGTGAGTACCATATGACATGGATTTTGAGTATCGGATGATTGTGCAGGTACTAGATGACTGTAGAACTTTCTGGTACGGGGTGACTTGGAGTGTGAGTATCGGATGACCTCCAGTGTGGGTACCTGATGAATTCTAGTGCGAGAATAGTCTGGGAACATATTATTTAGACATAGAAACATAAGATTAACCCATCATCAACAAAACTATTGTATAATCATCCTTTTAATCACTATAAATATGGAAAATTATGTATTAACCACATATGATAAATAACAAGAGATAATGGAGATTTATGGTGTAATTAGGGATATATTATTGACGAGAAGTGGGGAGAAGGTGTAATGATGAGTGAATTTGTATGGCATAAAATATGACAAAACTTGAGCCCAACAATATCAAATGGAATATTCATAGGTACCTCACAAATACTTGAAGACCCTCTTCACTATAGCCCAGTGTTCATGTTCAGGATTAACCATGAATTCACTCAAGACTCCCATTTCTTGGGAAATTTATTTTCTAGTACAAACCATAGAATACATCAAACTACCAACCACATTGTTATAACGATCACAAACCATATCCTCCATCAATGCAGGTTTTATAGGGCATTGCTCAATTGAAATATTGGTTCCCATTGAAATAGAAACACTCAATGGTTTTCAATTTTCCATGCAAAAATGTTGTGGCATAGAGTTTACATACTTACTCTAACTAAACCGAAGTATTTTATTCACTTTGTCTTTCATGATCTCCATTTCTAAGATATATTTCGCAACCCCCATCTCCTTCATATCAAATTGTGTTGAAAGATGAGTCTTCAAATCACAAACCACATCCTTACTGTTACAAAATAATGACATATCATATATGTATATAGTGATAACAAGGAAATTACCACCATCTTATTTGTAATTCACATTGTGATCTGATTTGGATCTCAAAAATCCTAATCCCAACACAAAATAATCAAACTTTTGGTACCACATTTTCTGAGACTATTTCAGACCATATAAAGAATTTTTAAACTTGCAAACTAAAGAATCTTTACCTTTTTCATCATAGTTCTCTAGTTGTGTCATACATATCTCCTCACTCAAGTCACCATGTAGGAATTTTGTTTTCACATTCATCAATTCTATCTCTAAATCAAATACTTCTACTCCAAATAATAAGAACCTAATTGATGTTAACTCATAAATCGAGGAAAAAGATCTCACCAAAGTCTTTCCCCTCAACCTGGGAATATCCTTTTGCAACAAACCTTGCCTTATGCTTTTAAACATTTCCATTTAAACAGGTCTTCCTTTTGAATGCCCATTTATGTCCAATGGGTTACCATCCATCGAGTAACAGGACCAAGTCCCATGTATCATTATTTCTAAGTCTGGATCCATTTCCTCATCCATGTCCAATATCTAAGACTCCTTATCATCCATTTTCATTTCCTCTTTCACTATTTTAGACTCATCATTGTTAGTAGATAAATAAAATATAAATATAATTCAAACAGACTATAATTTTACCCGTCTAGTTTCCTTCTTTGCTAAGTAGACCTCCTTAAAGTTTGAGTTGGAGTTTCTTTCATCCCTTCTGAACTCTTTGAACCATCCTCCTCATCGGGTCCATCATTAACTTCTTATTCATTTTCTGGTTCAAATTTCTCATTCTTGGGTTGTAGCTGAACCACTAACTTCTTCTCATCCTCTCCTCACTACACCACTATGGGAGAAAACTTAACTTCTTTGAAAATAACATTATTTCTATACAAAAAGTTTGCATCAATGGGATTCAAAATAATGTACCCTTTTACACCAACATCGTAGCCAATGAAGATACATTGAATTTCCTTGTTATCCAACTTTGGTTGCTTATCCTTAGGTACATGAGAATAGGCCTCATAACAAGAAACACAAATATGTTGAAGTGAGGGCTTATTGTGCATCAAAACCTCCATAGGGGTCTTATCCACTAGATTTGATGTGGGAGACTTGTTAATTAAGTAACATGCAGTAGCAAAAACTTCTACCTAGAACTTCTTCTCTAGGCTGGCTTGACTAATCATACTCCCAACTCTCTACATCAATGTTATATTCATCCATTGCGTAAATACATTCCATTAAGGGGTATATGGATTTTTTTTTATGTATTTCAATTACATTATCCTTACAAAAATGATCAAACTTTGAATAAAAAAACTCACGACCATTATCAGTCCCCAACACCTTAATCTTCCTACCAATCTGATTTTCCAAGATAGCTTTAATCTCCTTAAACTAACTAAATACCTAAAATTTAATTTCTAGAAAGTATACCCATATCCTTCTAAAATAATAATGAATGAATGAAACATAAAACAAAGCCTTATAGGTGTTGGCCCCCAACAACCCCCTTCTTTTTCTTTAATAAGAATCTAGGGCCCCTCGAAATTTTACTTGGATTCTTCGTTTGTTTCCCTTTGACTTGATTGGATTGGTATTGGTTTTCTTTGTTTCGAGGTTGGTTTATGTTTATATTTTTTTCTTTTGTTTGGTTTGAATTTCATGAAATTTAAATGCCATTTCATTTTGTTTTCTACAGAGTTTTGATGTTGATGGACAAGCTTCAAAATTTGGGATTTTTTATTGCGACACATCTTTTCTATGACATTTGTTCACATTTGATCAAATTTGAATGAGGGAGAGACAAACATAGAAATCTTAATTTAAATGAAAACCTTAACTTTTGTCAATTGTTTACTTTCGTTTAAATTATGATTATGTTTTCATCTTTTGCTCATTAGCAATTATTTTCACAAAATCCTTTGGTGGGTTTAATTAATTAAATTCTTTTGTCATTTTGCATCTCATTTGAAAATAAAAATAAAATAAAATAATTATCTATCATTTGTTTGATTTTGTGAAAACCCAAAATTAATATTTTTCTCATATCCATCAACTTGAAGCTTGTAGAATTTTAAGATCATATTTGAAAGAAAAATATAAACAATATTTGTTTAGAAGTTAGTTTAAATTCATTTTAATTTTATTGCTCTAGATTTTGTTTTATTCACAATTTTTAGGTTATTAATTTAGTTTCTTTTTGTTTCACATGTTTCTATTATCATTTATTTGGTACGGATATGATCATGTCTTGATTTTATTATCTAAATACGTTCAAAATAATATTGGATTGTTGCAAATAATTTATGAGCATCAATAGATAAGATTTGGAAATGCAATCAAGAATAGACAGAGTATTTTGCAGGACTTGTTTCAGCCAAACCATGAGGAATGAGAAGAAACAGTTGAAAACCCATCTCCATAATTGACCCATTTAGCTTACACATGGGAATTTTCCCAAACAATTCACGTTTGAGATATATTTGTGTCTCTTTACGAGGAACATTTCAAGTGACAGAAATTATTAGTAATGCCCAGACTGTTCATTCATTGTATAAATATATGATAAAGTTCGGAGCCAAAGGAGATCCAAGAAATTAAGAGGAGGATTTTTATCCTTTATTTTTTGTATATTATTTATTTTGTAACTTTTTCTTTTCAAATGGAGTAACAGATGATTGGAATCTTTGGGAGAATGGACCAGTATTTTCAAAGAAGAATATGGAATTCCAGGTTTCTTAATGGCTTTTGTCCAGTGAATAAAATGGTTTTGTTTTCATTATAATATCTTCATATTCTTTGAGTAATTGATTATGCATTGATTTAAATTATCTTTAGTCTGTTTTATCAATATATCGTTAATTGTTATCATTTATGTATTAATTTTTTTCAATCCTTAAGAGTATATTATCCCAAAAATCCTTCCTTGACCATATGATGAACATATTTTGTTGAAACTATATGAGAAAATATTTTACTCTTTGGCTTTCATCCTGTGTAGACTATGCAGAGAGTTTTTTTATTGTCTTCTCATGTAATTTCTTGATGTGAAATGTTATCTGTGTCGAATTAGCTTTAGTCAATTCTCCACATAATATTTTATATCATGTTTTTCTTTATGTTGTTCATTATATTTTGGTTTAGTTTATATCTATGACTGATCATCTATTTAAGTACTTTGAGTTTACATCTGATGCTAGATAGCTGGTAACACCATTCCTGAGAATTGGAATTTCTTTCATTTTCAGTTATTGGACATTTCAAGGTCACATGATATATAATTATTTGGTTTTTTTTCGTCATATACTCGCTCAAGAATATGAAACAATTCCTTGAATTTATTCAAGAAGTATTATGCTTTCTTTTGTCATAGGTTTACACTTGACACAGGTTAAGATGAGCTCATACAAATGCAAAAAGATGAATTTATTTTATTACTGTTTATCAGTTAGAGGTTAGTAGATGCATTGCTTTCTTTTATTTAGAGTTGTTTATGAATGAAACGATGATTGCATTAACTAGCTTTGACTTTTTTGGTGTCATTGTTTCAATCATATTTGCTTAGTGTTTATTTATTTAATATCTTTAAAACATCAAAAGAGTATCGTTCATATCTTGTTCAGAAACGCAATCAAACAATCACTTTCACAAGATTTTATTTTAAACCTTGTAAACTTGTTTATAATCATTGTATATTAATACTATTAGATAAACATTTGTAATTAGTGTATCGATTGTTATAGTTATATCTTTAGATTGGTTTATTTCCTTTCATTGTTTTAGGATCCTATTTGGCTAACGGAGCCATTAAACCCATCAGGTCAGATCATACCAAACGGCTTGGGTTAATTATGCAACCCCGGACTACATCTATCATTCCCGTTGATGGTGTGTCATAAACGTCCATCAACAAATGGTGCTAGAAGGAGGGCCAAGATAATTTTAATGATTAAATGTTTTACCCCTCATCCTGACATAGTTCCATATTTATAAATTCTTCTTTTTGTCATCTTGAAATGCACTAGAAGGCAGGACAGACTGACAAGCTAGCCTTGGAGGAGTATTTGTTTTGAATTTATTTAATTTCCCATAGATCCCCAAATCATTGTGTTGGAACATACTTTCCACTTCTCATTACCTGATATTTCCAATAAGACGGCCTCTCTCTTTTCCAAACTCACCTTTGATGGTGGGGGGAATGTATCTACAAAAGACCATCTTAACAAGTTTTGGTGTAAATGCATCAAGCATGATATTTCTGATTTAAATGTTTTATGAAGATTGTTCTCTTTTACTTTCACGGGTTGGATAAAAAATTAGTTTCAATCTTTTCCATCATATCATATTATTGATTGGTTTCAATTTGTAGAGGGATTTTTAGATGCTTTTTAAATCTATGATTACAATCAAGCATGTGAAGAATTTCAGGATCTACTAATTAATGATGATTCATCTCTAGAAGGCTTTTCAACAAGAATCCATCATATTCTCTGTAAATTTAATCTTGATGACATATCATTTGTGCTCAATCTCCTCTATGATGCTTGTGCCCTTTTCATCCAATCATATTCAATCATGAATGATGAATCAGTTACAAATCTTGACACCCAATTGCAAGATGCATTTTGTTTGCAAGATGAGAGGAATCCATCAAACAACATTGAACAAGCAAGGAAGGTAGAATCTATTGAAAATGTTCTCACTGAAAATCAAATTGTTTTTTCCTCTGAACCCTTGCATCTCCAATCCTCAACTATCATGGAAGGAGATTTTATTGTGGGTCTAGGTATATGTCCATATTTTTCTAACTCATGCTCTAATAAGTACCTAGATTAAATTATTGAAGAACACTTAGGTGATGAAAATGATCTTAAGCTTTCTAACATTCCAATGAAACCAATTAGAGATGTAGATCTACAATTGGAAGAAGAAACCTTAAACCTTCATCTACAAATCATATCTTATCCACATGAAAGATTAGATGTTTGTCATGAAAGTTTTGAATTGTCTATCATACAAGAGGAAAATTTAGATGATCGTATTATGTTGAAGGATTTATCACCAAAAGAGAGTGAAAGTATTAAGGAAAGTGAAGATGAATAACTTGAGAATACCATTGTTAATTATCATAGCTCAAGAGAATGTTTTCACGTGCTCATTTATAATTCATTTTACTCTTTATATCCTGATCTCTTCTTAGATTCTGGTGTGCATGATATTTTATGCATGGTATCGTACTCTTTTCCATCACAATCTAATATTTTCAATATGTCAATATTTGGTTAAATTAATTTCAAACATAACATTTATGAAGTCAGATTTTATGCTCTTTCACTTTCATCACTTGCATGGGAAAAACATATGTCGCAAGATGATTCTACACAATTAATTTTTGAAAAAGACAATGCATTCATTATGGAGATCAAAGATTCCATACTTCATATTCATTCATTTATTAGATTATACTTTCATGATTCTACTACACATTTGGAATCAATTCATTCCATGAAAATGAATGCTCAAACCAACAATTTGATTTCTATAATGAATCATCGTACGATGGGTTTATCAATTGTAGATCTGACTCATCAAAGTGATAATTTGGATTCTAAGTTTCATGATAGGATTGAAGATTGGCTTCATAATTCATATCTAAAAAATCTTCAGAGTGATGGTAAATTCATGCTTACTTAAATGTTTCTTATTGAAAGTCTAGGGGGTAAGCATGATGTGGTTTTTTCATATCCTCTAAATGTGAAGAAATTCGTGAATAGGTGGAAAATTTTCAAGAGAATGGGGAATTTCCATCTTAGCCGATGGTTATCTCAAGTCCCCATAATTTTGGCAAATTTTCTGAATCTAGTTACATTCTTCCATGCTTTTGTGATCTATATCATGACGGAATTGCAAATTGGATGGAGGGTTCATATATTAAATTTTTTTTGACATAATGGTAAGGATATACTTACTTTGTTTATGAATGAAGAACATAAAGGTAAAGGTAAGTATGATGTATTTATTTTATTTCTGAAATACTTCAATCCATCTTACCAATTGGAAATTTCTTTGTCTTTGCAGGATTGGAGTTACTTCAATGGTTACATTGGAAATTCCATTTCACTTAGTTCATGTAGAGTAAAATAGTGTAGAGTAGACTTAGGAATAGGTTAGATTTTATTTTATTTATTTCACTTTGTCAATTTGAATAAGTGAAACAAGGTGTCACTTTCAGGACAAAGAAAAATCATCATTCAGGGAATTCTTCTCTTCTTTTCTTTTTCATTACTTATTTCCTTGTTTATCATGTTTAAGTGTTTCCCTTCAAGTCATATCTTTAAATTTATTATTATTTTTAGCTTTATTGTGGCATGTTTTAATATGATCATTATTTCAAAACTATCAAGTAAGGATAATATGAGTAAACTAATGAAAATGATCTCAACTTTTGATTATATTCCATTTAACATTACCTTAAAAAGTCGTATCTTAAAATAATTTATCAATACATGCAACTTAACTTTGCAATGTTTATATGGTCATTTCTCTACAATTTAAAAAAATCAAAATGTTGTAAAGGAGACGAGTGATAGAAAATTGAAATTGATTTTAGTCTTGACTTCTTGAATGGACTTAACTTGTTTTGAAAATGAAAAATAATGACCGTGCACTCTAATAAAATCATCATTTAGTTTTTTCATGTACATAATATGTAATAAAGAAGGCATTACTAGCTTAACATTTTATGCATCAAATGACAATGTTGATACTAATTCTCCATCTGAAGGAATTAATACATTTAAAGGGTTGCACTATAATCAATTCAATTAATCAATTTGATTAATCAATTTATATTTTATGAATTCATATAGTTGTCCCCTTTACAATATAAATTCCTTCTATTTTATGGTACAACAAAAATATTTCACATTACATTTTCAATAAGATGTGAGGCATATTGATAAGGCTTGTTCTTATTTAATTTTGTTATTTTCATTGTTTAGATTAGATTACTTTTCCTTTCATTTTGTTTTCAACTTTGTTTGATTAAAGCTAAATTTCATAGCTTATTTCATATTCTTTTATACTGAATATTTGTTTTGTGACAATCAGTTGTTTTTGGGTTTTAAAAGATGAAATGTTGATTCTATTAGGACTATCAAATTTTAAGATTAATGGATAAGGATTTATTAATCCCAAAATAAATGGTACTCTGGTTTAAGTAAGTCATCTGAGCTTTCATCATCCTGAAGTTTTGTGTTTGAAGAAATATTTTGCAAGGTACTTTTCAAGAAGAGAATCACCCTACCCGTGGTGGAACACTTTCCAAGTTTTACCTTCATATTAAAACCTAGTTCCATTGATTACTTTTCCTTTTGACTATTACAAATTAAGTAAAAAATGTTATATTTATATAATTGATGCAATTATGTTTTAATTGGTTCCCTCTTTAGGAACAAATGAATGAGGCTTCTATTGTTATTATCTCAAACCTCTTAATGCCATACCATACTCTTAGGGAGTACAGTTTTCTTCCCCATCCATTAAGTAATCTCTAATGAGATTAACATTAATCATAGTGCAACCTTTTTCATATAACAAATGACATTTAAGGGGTTAATTGGAATATAGGAGGTCTCATTACCAGCCGACCTATCATGATCATGGGTATTTACGGTATGACATTACCATCATCTGCTCACCAAGCCAGGGTAATGGCTCTCAGTTACATGACTAAGGGAAAGGAGGTCTCATCACGAGCTGACCTTTTCATTTCTGTAGATATTTGTGAATGACATTGTTACTCTCTGATTACAAATTTAGGACAATGGCTTCCAACTCATTCTTTATAAAAGTAAATAAAGTAAGTTATAACAAAAAATTTAAAAGTTATGCATCTTTAACTAGTGGATGGGATAAAAGAAGATAAATGGGTTAAAAGGTATCAATGTCGAGGCTATGGATGCCTGTTGGTTGCAATGGCTACGCCTATGGTATTAGAGGTAAACTATAATATAACATCTTCTAGTCATCATGAATTGTTCCTTAGGGTGTGTTCCGATAAATAATATATTTTGTAGGAAGTTTGATCAAGGAGTACTCGTCTTTTATTTTTGGATAATAGTTAAAAAGGTTATCTTTTAAAATTCAATTGCAGCTAGTTAAAACTTTAAAAGGTTTACTTGTTAATGTGGTACACATGTTTCAAGACAAACTCTCTTTTTGTCAAAAGCCTTATCTTTTGTCTTCTCATACATGTAGATATTTTATTATCTTGCCAGAGATAACAACTTCACCCAGTAAGTCGCCATTTGTTGGGCCCCAAAAACCCCATTATTTTTCTTTAATAAAAATCTAGGGCCCCTCGAAATATTACTTGGATTATTCGTTTGTTTCCCTTTGACTTGATTGGATTGGTATTGTTTTTATTTGTTTTGAGGTTGGTTTAAGTTTATATTATTTTCTTTTGTTTGGTTTGAATTTCGTGAAATTTGAATGTCATTTCGTTTTTCTTTCTACAAAGTTTTGATGTTGATGGACGAAATTTATAATTTGGGATTTTTTATTGCGACACATCTTTTCTATGACATTTGTTCACATTTGATCAAATTTGAATGAGGGAGAGATGAACATAGAAATCTTAATTTAAATGAAAACCTTAATTTTTATCAACTATTTACCTTCGTTTAAATTATGATTATGTTTTCATCGTTTGCTCATTAGCAATCATTTTCACAAAATCATTTGGTGAGTTTAATTAATTAAGTTCTTTTGTCATTTTGCATCTCATTTGAAAAAAAATAAAAAAATAAAAAATAAAAAAATTATCTATCATTTGTTTGATTTTGTGAAAACACAAAATTAATATTTTTCTCATCTCCATCAACTTGAAACTTCTAGAATTCTAAGATCATATTTGAAAGGAAAATATAAACAATATTTGTTTAGAAGTTAGTTTAAATTCATTTTAATTTTATTGTTCTAGATTTTGTTTTATTCACAATTTTTAGGTTATTAATTTAGTTTCTTTTTGTTTCATAGGTTTCTATTATCATTTATTCGGTATGGATATGATCATGGCTTGATTTTATTATCTAAATACATTCAAAATAATTGATCCAAAATAATATTGGATTGTTGCAAATAATTTATGAGCAACAACAGATAAGATTTTGAAATTCGTTCAAGAACATACAAATAATTTTGTGGGACGTGTTTCAGCCAAATCGTAAGGAATCCGAAGAAATAGTTGAAAACCCATCTCCATAATGGACCCATTTAGCTTACACATGGGAATTTTCCCAAACCAAAGCACGATTTGAGAGATATTTGTGTCTCGTTATGAGGCAAATTTCAGGTGGCAGAAATTATAAGTGATGTCGAGACTGTTCATTCATTGTATAAATATATGAGAAAGTTCAGAGATAAAGGAGATTCAAGAAGAAATTCAGAGGAGGATTTTGATCCTTTATTTTTTTTATATTATTTATTTTGTAACTTTTTCTTTTCAAAAGGAGTGATGGATGGTTGGAATCTTTGGGAGAATGGACCAGTATTTTCAAAGAAGAATATGGAATTCTAGGTTGCTTAATGGCTTTTGTCATGTGAGTAAAATGGTTTTGTTTTCATTATAATATCTTCACATTCTTTGAGTAATTTATTATGCATTGATTTAAATTAGATTTAGTATGTTTTATCAATACATGGTTAATTTCTATCATTTATGTATTAATTTTTTCAATCTTTAAGAGTCTATTATCCCAAAAATTATTCCTCAACCATATGATGAACATATTTTGTTGAAACTATATGAGAAAGCAGTTTACTCTTTGGCTTTCATCCTGTGTAGACTGTGTAGTGTTTTTTCATTGTCTTCTCATGTAATTTCTTGACGTGAAATGTTATCTGTGTCGAATTAGCTTTAGTCAGTTCTGCACATAATATTTAATATCATGCTTTTCTTTATGTTGTTCATTATCTTTTGGTTTAGTTTATATCTGTGATTGGTCATCTATTCAAGTATTTTGAGTTTACATATGATGCTAGATAGCTAGTAACACCATTCCTTAGAATTGGAATTTCTTTCATTTTCAGTTATTGGACATTTCAAGGTCACATGATATATAATTATTTGTCTTTTTGTCATCATATACTCGCTCAAGAATATGAAACACTTCCTTGAATTTCTTCAGGAAGTATTATTCTTTCTTTTGTCATAGGTTTACACCTGACACAAGTTAAGAGGAGCTCATACAAATGTAGAGAGATGAATTTAGTTTATTATTTCTAATCAGTTAGAGGTTAGTAGATGCATTGTTTTATTTTATTTAGATTTGTTTATGAATGAAACGATGATTGCATTAATTAGCTTTGACTGTTTTTGTGTCATTGTTTCAAGCGTAATCACTTAGTATTTATTTCTTCAATATCTTTAAAACATCAATAGAGTATTGTTCATATCTTGTTTAGAAACTTAATCAAACAATCACTTTCGCAAGATTTTATTTTAAACCTTGTAAACTTGTTTATAATCATTGTATATTAATACTATTAGATAAACATTTGTAATTATTGTATCGATTGTTAGAGTTATAGCTTTAGATTAGTTTATTTCCTTACATTGTTTTCGGACCCCGTTTGGCTAACGAAGCCATTAAAGCCATCAGGTCAGATCATACCAAATGGCTTGGGTTAATTAGACAACCCTGGACCGGATCTATCCTTCCCATTGATGGTGTCTCATAAACACCCATAAACAATAGTTCAAAGAAACTTAACTTTACCAAATACATCAAAATGAATTAAGTCCAACAACCTACAAGATTTGCAAGACTAGAATAAAATTGAAGATGGTTATATTTTCCATATGTTCAATACTTGTAGAAATCAAGTTCAAGAGCACAAGAATTCAATCGATCGACAAGAATTATTTTTTTCATGGTCCTATAGGCCCTTCTCACCTATATGGCCCCATCATTGGTGCCATAACATTGTCTTTTCTATACGTAACTTGCTTTCAGAAGCAAGAGATTCTTTAGGAGGTTCTAATTGTGAAGTTGTAGATCCCATATATATCTCTATTGTATAAATCAAAGAAATATTACACTCAATAGTGCATGCATCAATATGGAACAAATTGCCCACACAAACACCCTTATAAAGTACCATATCTCCTCGGACCATCTTACACCCTTTTTTAGAGAAAATAAATTTCACAACCACATCATTAAGTGTGTTTATTGACAGTAGGTTTCATGATAGATTCAAAAAGTCAAAAAATACATTGATCCCATTTACTTTGGCATCATAAAATACTATCAAAACTCTACCATGACCAACTATGTTGAGAGGAGAGTCATCACCAAGATATACCATCCCACCATCATATTTTGCATACATTGAAAACCTGCGTTGATGGGATGTCATATGGAAGGAATATCGAGGGTTTATTAACCATTTAATCTAGCCTACACTAATTATCAAATATACAATAAAGGCATCTCCACCATCCTCTTTAGAATTTTTTTTAGAATCATTATTTTCCTTATTATTCTTTGTTGATTAAGGTTGGTTGTCATTGATGTCAACCCTTAAAGAAAGCCCCAAAACACAAAGGTTTGGGTAATGGACCCAAGATTGTTTGATGTAAAGATGACTCATTATTTTCTTGTCATGTTTGATAAGAAGTAAAGATAGATGAACTCCAAAGTGGTCCCCTTATGGTGAAATCCCTCACAGGAAGACGCTTTACAGAGTAAGAGAACCCATGCTTAATTGTGGAATAATGAGATGAAGGACATTGAATTTGTCAGGGAAACTATCCTAGATGTATATTTTTTGTCATGTCATTTCTGATGGTATGTAGAACGTCACATAACTCCTCACGGTTAGAGAGTTATGGCCATGAGAAGTTGGAGACCCTAGGTTTAGGTAATGGACCCAAGTTTGTTTGATGGGTAACAGTATGAGTTATGATATATTTTTAAACAATACTATTCTATATGGATATTACATGTCATGCCATTTTTGGTGGTATGTGGATCGTCACATAACTCCTCATGGTTTGAGAGTTATGGCCTTATGAAGTTGGAGGACACTCACATGTCATCTAGAAGCCCCAAAAGGTCAAAGTAGTCAAAGTGGTTTAATGGATTTTAAAAGGTAAATAATAAAGTGAAGTGATGAGTGTACTATAATTAAAAGTGAATAAAAAATAAATTGTTTAAATAATAAATTTAATGGAGAAATTAGAAGTGGATTAACCCTAAAATAAGGAAAGTGGGGCCAAGTGACCTAGAAGATGTTTTTAAGGAAGCTACTTGGAGAGTATAAATAAGAGGCAAGGCTCTCTCATTTTAATCACACTTCAGAATATTGAATATCTATATGTGTCTGAGGTAACCAAGGATATCTAAGATGAATTTCTGAGGAAAGGTGAAGAAAAGAAGGCCAAGATGCAAGGAAGGATAAATTCTCTTGATGGTTCTTTCTAAGGTATGTTATTTATAGGTCATCTCACCATTTTCGATATAACGTTTTTTCTATAATGATTCACACCGTGAAATTTCTATTCCATTGAGAAAACATATCCAAGTATCTATGGTAAAAAATTCAGCTTGTGGGTCGTTGTATTTTTGGCGTTACACTCCATGGAACATAGGGTTTGTTGCTAGTCTTGAAACTAGTCAAACACAGGTGTTTCAGGTAAAAACATCATAACGTCTTAATAACAGATCCAAATTAACTTAAACCAAATGTGTTGGTTAGGGTACATTCTATAGTATGTTTTTTAATAGTTTTAGATCATTTAAACAAATATTTCGTGCAAGGCACGTTGTACAAGGTTGCTCTCTAGAATAAGCCAGAATTCAGCAAGGTATGTCATTTTTGTTATAACTCCTTTTCTGAGAGGTTCCAAGTAGTGAAACTTGGAGGAATTGCATAAAACACACTGAAGAACATTGTGTATCAGTTTAAGATCTTTATACATTGCAAGTACAAAGTTATGATTACTTCAAGTTAGGGATGTTCACTAATCCAAAACTAGGCATGTGAGACTAAAGAAAAGTTTGATGAAAATGCTAGTCTCTTGTTGTTAAAGCTAAGGAAGGTTTGCAGGAATGTGATCATATACACCAGGTGTATTATAGAGCTACAAATAAGATTTGGATGATGAAATTGATGAGGGATTTTGGTTGAGGTACATGTTGAGTACATGGTTGAGACAAGTAGTTGATGAGTTGGCACATACATGAGGTGTATAGTGTTGTCATGTTTTTAGATAGAGGAAGAGTATGCGTGTTTTTCATTGATGACAAAGATCAGCATGATCAAATGGCAAAGATCAGCACGATCAGTAGCATAGAGATAATGGAAAGTTCAGCAGTGTAAGCTCAGAAGGAGGAAAACAATCAAAGCACGACAAAGGTTTCGCTTCGGAGTTTCTCAGATTGGGAAATATAAAGGAAAGAGGTTCAAACTCAAGATATGTGAAATCGCGATAACAATCCTGACTGTTGGAGTCATAGGACATGTGGCAAGCGATTGGAATTTCACTGACTTGCACATTGGAGGAATCAATGGAGCATGGTGTGGGAACTCACGATATGCGAGATCACAAAAGATCTAGACCGTCAAATCATCGAGATCGTGGACCGTTTATCAGGCATGACAAAGGCCCGTGAAGTTGAAAAATTGCGATAAGATCTTGACTGTTGATTCAAGAAGGACACGTGGTGAAATCGCGATAATATCTGGACCGTTGGTTCCATAGGACACATAGCGAAAAATCATCATTTCGCTGACTGGAAAGTCAAATGAGCGAAGTGCTCATTTGATTGGAAAGTGGTCATATCTCATGGTCACATTGTCGAGAGCTAGAGAGCAAAGCTAGAGAAGACAATCTCTTTTGAAGTTCGTAACATGGAAAGTCGAGAGGACTCATCACAGAATACCCGAGACGCGAAAGTGCAAAATGCATTTTCGAATAAGGCTGTGGTCACAGCCAATGGTTACATCTACGGAAGATGGAGGAAGAAGCTAGCAGTGTTAAGCTCCATCTCGGAGTCTTGGCAATCGTGAGTTGGAGTATCGAGAACCTTCATCACAGGAATTGCGATATGCGAGATAGCGATGATATCTGGACCTTTGGATCATTGGAGATCTTGACCGTTGATCAAGATCGATAAAGTTTATAAGTTCATGAAATATGAAGCACCTTTTGGTGCAGCCTATGGTCACCACCAGTGATCACATGAGGGGAAGAAGCTAGCGGTGCTAAGCTCCATCTCAGAGTCTCGGCGATCGCGACTTGGAGTGTCGAGATCCTTTATCATAGGAATGCCAAGATGTGAGATCATGAAATTCAAATTTTGTGTAGTGCTCGGTCATAGCTAGTGGGCATATGAGATAAGCGAAAAACCCTACTGATTTAATCCAACGGTGCAGGTGAATTTGAATATGATCGGAGGGATACTATTGCACTTCACAGTTAATTAATCAGTTATGATTCAGTTAGAAAAACGGATTCATGATTCTTGAACGGTTGGTGATTCAATTGCTGAGGCGTTTTTGCCCAAGAAGATTCGAGGTGTAACTGATGAGGTGTGTGTGAATAAAAGGTGACATGAAGCAACTATGTAAGGTTGGTTGTTCTCACCAGAAAAATGTGATGAACAGTAACAAGAGTAAAATTAAAGGTTGCAGATCTTGAGATAAAACTAAGAGATGAGTAACAATTGCTAAACAGACAGAAGTAAGAGCAGAATAGCATAATAGCATGAAGTAGAGAAGAATAGAAGAATAGCATTAAGCAGAGCAGAATTGCAGAATAGTTTTTGAAGCAGAGAAGAATTGCAGAAGAGAAAAGAAGGGGTAAGAATTGAGACACCTGTATTGTTTGATTTTCAATCACTTATTCATAACTAGGGAGGTAGGGTGGTGCTAGGGAGGATTGTGGTCCTCTAATATTCGAGTTGGTTCTTGAATATTAGGAGTTGTAGCTTCCATCTAGCTGTGGTTGTTGGAATTACTAATACAACTGACAAGGGGAGGGGGGGGGGGGGGAATCAGTTGTCTTTGAGCTTAAACAATTTTAACAATGTTAAAACATTCTTAATCTTTCTTCAAGTGATCATCAACATTATACAACATATGGACAGTAAAAGTAAAAGACATCAGTCACACATTAGATATACACAGAGACATATTTTCACAAGGAAACCCATAAAGGGAGAAAACCTCTTCTTCTTCGAAATGATAGGCAGTCTTTTAAGTTCTGTACATCATCTTTAATTGAGCACCAACTCAATGTGAGGCTACTACCTCTGTTTTACAAGATGCAACTTGTTTGAGAGCACCAACTCTTTGGTTTCTCTAGCACCCACTAGAAGGAAGCACCAAATCCCTGGTTTCTCTAGAACCCACTAAAAGGAAGCACCAACTCCCTATATGTTCCAGCACAAACTGGATGGAAGCACCAAATTCCAGTTACACAGGCTCTAACCTGTATAACAGAGAACACTTGTTCTCCCTTGCACCACCCTGCCACCCTGGTTTCTCTGGCTGCAACTAGATGGAAGCTACAACTTCCTGTGTTCAAGCTCCCACTTGAACCTCTGAGGAAAATAGTCCTCCCAATCACCTCCCAACCTCACTAGAATATAAATGAATAAATAAGTAGTCAACTATGCAGATAAATCAATTCTTACCAATCTTTCTTTGTTATGTAAATCTAGTCTTCTACAAATTGTTCTGCAATTCATTTCTTCCTCTGTCTGTTCAGCAGGTCTGCTCTGCATCAACTTCTTCTTCCATTCTGATCTTCTTCAACTTGTTCTGTTATTTTTCTCTGCATTTCATCTCAAACTGCACATATGCTCAATCTCATACTGCGCATCATCTCATTTTTCTTACAGTTTCATTCTTTTCTCATACAGAACAACCAACAACACACAGTCTGTCTCATTTTCTTTTATACACACCTCCACGGAGGTTGCACTTCGCATTTCCTTAGGCAAAAGAAAGACAATTTTCCAAGCAATTGAAAAACCAATAGATTCGCAATCATGAATCCGTTTCACTAATAGATTCGTAACTGAGGGGTTAACTGTGAGAGAGAATAGTAACCTTCTGATCATATTCCAATTTATCTGCATCGTTGGATGAACTTTATTGACATTGCCTTTAAATATGGTTTCGGCATTTCGGAAATCCTGTGCTGAGTGTCTATACACTTCATTTCACGATCTTCGATGTTTCGATATAGAAATTTTCTGCACTAGCTCCTTCCCCAATATGACTATGGTCATAACCAAGCGCATATGCAAAAAGCGCTTTCGCGATTTCTCATTTCATGATTTTCAACACTATGCTCCGTTGACCCCAAGTCAGTGAGATTTTGATCACATGCCACATGTCCTGTGATTCGATGGTCCAGATGTGATCTTGATTCAATGGCTACAATTGAATCGTGATTTCGCGATTTCGGAATTCTTGTTGCATTGGGTTCTTTGCCTATCCATGTTGTGATTCGTGAAACTCCAATATGGAGTTAGATCAATGGTCCAGATCTGATCTCTATTCAACGGCTGCGATTAAATCGCAATTTCGACATCCTTGATGTCTAGTGTTTTTTTCACTTCAAAGTCCCAATTCGTGAAACTCCGACATGGGGTCAGATCAACGGTCCAGATCTGATCTCGATTCAATGGATGCGATTAAATCGCGATTTCGTATATCGCGATATCGGGATTCCTGATGTTGATAAACTTTGACATCTCCAACTCTCGATCCCCGAAACTCCGACATGGACTGGAATCAACGGTCCAGATTCAACCTTAATCTAATGGCTCAGATTAAATCGCGATTTCGCATATCGCGATATCAGGATTCCTGATGTTAAGAAACTTTGACATCTCCAACTCTCGATCCCCGAAACTCCGACATGGACTGGAATCAACGGTCCAGATCAAACCTTGATCTGACGGCTCAGATTACATCATGATTTTTCATATCGTGATTACGCCCGCTTCTCCTTGTACCTTAAAGGACGTGCGGGTTCTTCTTGATCCAACGATGGTCGGATCCTGCACTTGGATCTAACGACTGAGATCTATCCTCCTCTTCAATGATCTCTTCTTGTCTACATTCAGATCTGATGACCCTCGTTCTTTTAGGAATTTTGAATGGAATCCAACGATCAGAGATTCTTCTCAAACTTTACGGGTCTTCGATCACTCAATCAAGGTTGTGTTGCCTTCGATCATTCGTCTTCAATCATTCGACCTTCCTGAACTTATCTTCTGTTTGCCTGTCGATTACAAACTTCCTGTGTTCATGCCAACTTCACTGTTGTACTTTCCATCAATGACAAGCATTCATTGTCTGTTAAATATTTGCCAACAATCTCCCCCTTTGGCATTGATGGAAACACAAGCACCCACATGCATTCGGATCTCCTCTCCCGAACTCTTTTCTCACCCTTTGACATCAATGTCAAAGAAGAAACATTATTCCCCTAATCTATTGCAAAACATACTCCCCCTGTCAACTATAAGCCTCTTAGAAATACACCAGATATTTTAAAAGTACTCCCCCTGACCAGGTGAACAGATTAGACACAAGAGATTATAACCCCCAACTTTTGACGAAGATATCCAAAAGGGGTTGCTGCTAATGGTTTAGTAAAGATATCAACAATCTGTTCTGTAGAAGGTATATAATTCAG
>JZKD02S1705153.1:218574-236478 GCA_000966675.3 Picea glauca
CCAACATTCTTCTTCTTCTCTTCCTTGCAGTCCCTTCTGAAATGACAAACCTTTTCATATTTCCAAAAGTTTTCCTTGTACTTTCCATGAGACTTATGTATTCCATGAATTTTGAACTTTTCTCTCATCTCACCTTTGTCCTTAGACATTCCACAAATAGTCAAGGTCTCATTGGTAGATTATAAATCTTTTCACTTCACCTCCTCTAAGAGTAAAGCATCCAGGACCTCATCAAGCACCAATTTCTTTAGGGTGATTCCAAAGGCCATTTCTATGTTGTCCCATGAATCTAGAAAAGAACAAAAAAGGGTCATACAATGATCCTCCTCATCCATCTTCACTCCAACTGAGGTCAACTAGGTTACAATAGTATTAAATGCATTCCAATGCTCGACTATAGAATCATCATCACCCATTCTAAATAAAATAACATTTTGCACATAATTTTCTTATTAACCAAGTATTTAGTCTGATATGAATCCCCCAAATTCTTCCAGAGAGCAGTTGTATTTTTTTCTTCATAAATGTTGAATACTACCAAATCGTCCTAATAGATCTTGATAAGGCTTCTTTCCAGATACTACAACCCATAGATCTTGCTCTACAAGAAGATCCTCCATATTGAGCTTCTAGAGCTCAAAATTAGTTCCATCAAACTTCTCCATTTCTAATCTAGATGTACTCGACATTTCCTTACAAAAATATTTTCTTTTGTGCAAGCTCCCACTCAAAATAAGTTTATATAAAAAAAACCTTTTCCATAATTCCTTGGAACCAAGGTGGTCATGCTCTAATACCAAGGAAAGTAAGTATAGGTGCATAATATGCTTCCTACACTAATATGTGAGAGAACAATGTGCAGAAACTAAAACAAAACAATTGCAACAAAGAGATAAACAAAAAACAGTAGACAACAATATTTCCTAGGGAAAACCCTTCCGGGAGAAAAAACACACACTCTAAAGAATATTGAATGTATTATTCAATAACTAATTGGTTACAATATATATATATATATATATATATATATTCTTTCAACAAGATTTTTTAGTGGTACCATAATTTTGGAGAAATTTTGGAAACATAATAGTAAGATCCGACTTACACTCTATGATTTCCTCTAGTGATAGCACCCAATCAATATGTATAGTAAAACCATAAACCATTTATGTTTTACAAATTTTTCATATTGGAAACCACAAGCAAGTTATTCCCTACCACTGCTTTGCAAGTATTCCCTTATCTACTACAACACTACAAACATTATCTACTCTATTGTAGCACTGCAATTATTATTTTCTCTACTACAACACTACAATTATTCTCTACTCAACTGTAACACTACAAGTATTCTCTTCTCAACTATAGCACTACAAATATTATCTTCTCTATTACAGCACTACAAGGTCTGTAACACAGTTTTCCCAACAAATCATAAACACCAAATTATAAAGGCCTTTCCAATGGGAAATCCTAACATTGTGTTGTCATACCTATGAGAGTCAAAATCATATTCTAATAAATGTGTTCGATTCATAATCCCCAAAAAACTATAGGAAACATGTAAAGACTCACTTCAATCGAACACTTGTTTTGCAAGTAAAAGTGATTTTTAAGTAAAATTCTAGGCCAAGGATTATTTTAAGGGTGGAAATTTATATTAAAATGTAGAAACATGGATTAATATTACTAGTCCTTAATATGAAAAATGTAAAATGTTTGGTGATAGTTTTGTAAAAATATTCAAATTTCTAAGGATTTTACATAGTTCTATAAATTTTTGGTAATTTTTAAGGTAAAATAATTTTATTCTATGGAATTTGGGCGATTTTTTTTGTAAAAAATGGAAATTGGTGAATCGTTTTTTTAGAAAAAACATGAGAAATTATCTCATTGGTGAAATTTAGACCCTAAAATCATGTATGTTCTAGGCCCCATTCAGGATTTTACTTTGTCGAAACTAATTTTTTTTTTCTCATCTTAGATCCTTGTTATATATGCTTTCAATTTCTTCACTAACATTGGTGATCAAAATCTGGACCAGGGGTCAAAATTTTAGCTCAAAAATCAATGTTCTCGGAATTGCCTTAAAATGAACGAGAGTGTATCCCTCATCATCACGAACCCAACGCAACTCGTTTGGGTTCAAACGGATGTCGGGAACGAGAGATATCATGATCTGTTCGAATCGTCAAATAGGTAAAAAAAAGGGACGCTGACTATGCAGTCCGTACGCATGCTAATGTGGCATGACCGTACGCTGGTGTGGCAGAGGTGATGTGGTAGTTTCATATTGGCTGATAGTTGGATGAATCATTTGATGACACGTGGCATTATTTTGGCAAGTGTTTTGGTGCCACGTGGCCCAGTCATGGGCTGCCACGTGGCACCCCGTTATTGGCAATGGTTGTTAGTTCAAAATATTATGGAGTCCGTGGGATTCGAACCCCGGACCTCTTCCCACCATGTAAATCCTTTGGAAGATTCGCCCTGCCAATGCACCCACACGTTGTTTCTTACCATATAATGTTTTCATATTTATTTAAGTTGATATGTGTTATGGTTTGGGTGCGGGTTGGGCCAAGGCTAAGCCCCGGCCCCTAGTCACATATGAATTCAAATACGACCACCGGCACGTGTTTGTCAAAATGGATCCGGAATTCGCGCGGTTTTTGTTTTTGTGTTCAAATGGTTAGCCCCGGTCACATAACCTTTGTCATATGACCCTATTCCACACAGATTTTGCACGCAGGGGTTTTGTAACGACCATAACCATGCATTGATACGTGGTGTTTCCCCATTGGCTTGGACTTAGCCCTTTTGTGCGAGGAACAGGGTCGTATGGTGCCCATATTCCCAACGGTTTGCGGTTGGGGGCCAAAAATTCGTTAATCGTCCTACAGTTTGATTTTTTTTTCGGTTATGCGCGTGTGCTAGGTTTAAGCACGTGTTTTGGAGCGTGTTCTTGGTAGAATGTACAGGAGGGGCGTTTTGGCAAACCAGAGATAGCAACCTTGAAGGAAGAGAATGGCAGGAGGCCTATCTTCTTCATTTTTTTGGCCGAATGAGGTGTCGTAAAAGCCTAGCTAGGGGTTTTTGGACGTTCTAAATCCATTGGGACTGTTTTCAAATCCATTTGAAGACTTCTTTTGCAGGTTTTTAACCATTTAAGTTTCAGCAAGCTCCAGGGAGCTTGAAGCCCTCATTGATTGAGGTCATGTTTTGGTGAGTCCAAGTTTGTTTTCTGTGACTGAATAGTCATTTTTGGCTAATTTTTATGCTTTGAACACATTGGGACAGGTTTCAGAGGCTTTTGAGAACTTTTACAAGTGTTTTTTCCAAAGAGAAGCTCAGGGAAGCTTAAGGCCACATGTAGAAGAGGTCATGCCCGGATGAGCCATGATCCATTTTCAGAGTTTTATTAGTCATTTTTTGGGTTTTTATGTATTCTGATCCCAATGGTACAGTTAGAATTTCCATTGGAGTTGAGCAGCATCTTGTAAAAGAATTTTTGACAAATTAATCCCAGAGAGCCAAGTCCATTGATGGAGGCTCAAGGAGATGTAGCTTGGAGAGGGGTGAACTCCTTTATCATGTTGTTATTGTTGTGAGTTTGATGGTTTATTTGTTGTGAGTTATGTTGCTATGTATTTATTTAAAGCACATATTTAACCATTTAAAAAAAAAAATTCTCACACATGAACATTTAAAGGAAGAAGCATGAACTTAACACATAATCTATCTTGCATATTTTAACACATGAAGCAAGGTCCTCTAAAGTTTATTTTTATGAAGTAGAGGGTGCTTGCATAGAATAACAAGTCAGCCTTCTATTTTCAGATCAATTGGAAATATTCGTAGCCACCTAATTGATTTTAATCCAAGAAAAAGGACAGTTGGCCTCCAATGCACATGCAACTTGGCCCTTAGCTAAATATGATTCTACCCAGAGCTTAGCTATGAGTTAGTCAATAATGTAGGAGAACTTCCTTGAACATAGGAAAGGCTACATACAACTTTCAAATAGATTAGATCCATTCAATTCCAAAGGACACAAGAACATTTAAACTAGAATACATTCAATGCAATGAATGTGTGTAAAGAAATATTGTAGGGTAAACCAATTTAACAATATAATTTCCACAGACTATCATAATTGAATAATATAATATAAATATCAAGAAAGAATGTAGTCAATGTGAACTCACTCTACAACACACACTCATTAATTAATGGGAAAAGAGTAAGGCTAAGGGAGTAGAGTCTGTCTAACAAGGTTTTCTTATAAATTTAAATGGGGATCCCTAAGTCAATCAACTTAGGGCTAGTTGATGCCTCAAAAAATGGTGACATACTAGGTGAGTCCATGAATCTCTTATCTGTAATGCTTAATTATGAGAATGAATTGAAAATCATATCTTGTTTTCTTATTTCCCATGGACACTATAAATCGATGTGCAATGTGTCCCATAAAATATCTCGTGAGGGATTCAATGGCTATGTTTGGGCACTAGATAACAAAACTCATTTGTCATGCCGATAAAATAATACAATGAGTTTCATTTCCTTCAGTCTTGTGTCAACAATTTAGGCTGAATTATTCATCATAATGCCTAAATAGATTTAGGATAAAATAGTTACACCAAGTCTATATAAGCAATCCCTGAGGTGTTTCTCCACTACCTACGAGAATCCATATCCCTAGTAGAGTAATCATAACATCACAAATATTTCTATACTACTAGTAAGTTTCCATAGCCCTCACGGAGATGTCCATATGTCCCCCTTATTAATTGTACCTTCTCAGTCCCTCCTTTTTATATTTTAGACACACTTTAGCAACTAGTGGATGGCGGAAGTAGTATCCTTTTACAACCTTGATAGGGACACCTTGCTATTGGGATTTATTTAATATTTGTTTATGCCTGGTTATTGAATAAATTCCATTTTGATTCATATCCCACATAATTATGACTTTTCACCTTCCACATGAGTAGTTTCTTTAGTGCATGGATCTATCTCTTGACACATTAAACTCACTCATCATCTAGGACGCAAAAACAACTGGTGATTTCTCACTTGGAGAGATCATGGTCCAACCACTTATACATTATTTCATCACATTCCAATTTTTCATTCAAAATCATATTTCATTCTAGCTCATAACCTAACACAACCAAACAAAATATCTAGTCTTAGTTTTTTTGTTTGATGCTACCGGTGTGAGATGATGGATGAAAAAAATATAAAACTAATCAATTGCAATAAAGAAATCAAAATGTAATCAATGAAAGAACAAGCCATGTTCAAGGAAATAAAATCTTAACAAAAAACCTATAATAGGATGAAAATAGTCTACAAAAATCAAAATAGAAGGTTATCCTCAAAATGTGAATAAAACTTAGAAATGGACTACCTACCATGTGCATTGTTCAAAGCAGATTATCAATGAAAATAAATGAAAATAGTGTGTGCCATTTGTCAACATGCATTGATCATATAAAGTCTGATTTGAAATGGATTCGAACCAAGAATGGGTAAGAATCAATACCTACACTACAAATTTACAATCAACCAATAATATGTAAGATATGTAAAAAAATGCAAATGTAATTTGAATAAGACAAACAAAGATTTGAGAGAAAAGTTTAAAAAAATAATTAATTGATAAGAAAATGAATAGTAAGAAGGCTAAAGAATGGGAAGTGAAAAGCCATCATTGTTGGCCTTACCTTACCCCCTATCTCTCCATGTTTCATCCCTCACTCTCATTCTCCAAGGTAATTTTGGCCAAGGAGGAAGAGATAGAGAAAGTGAAGAGAGAATTGTACTAGAGATGGTTGAAAGGAGAATATTGTGCCCCATTTGAAACTGGTTTTCCCATTTGGGTTCCATGGTAAGATTCATGTCTCAATGAGTTGTGTTTTCCTATGTGTGTTGAGTAATTTTTGGTTTAACTCACCATTCCAATTTATTGTATCTTGTTAGTTATCTTTTAATGGTTGCTATTATTTGAATGGATGAGGAGTTATTTTCTCCACATTCTTTTATTTTACTATGTGAGAGGTTTTTGTTCAAAATATTAGTTTAATGGTAGTTACCCATTTCAACAGCTAACTATCCTCCACCATTGAGTGAATTGGGTGAGGGGAAATATATGGTCCTCCTTTTGAAACTTTTTAAAAACTCACTAAAATGATATTTCTCTCTCCTGGGAGTTGTTCTTTCTCTGGGAGGGAAATGTTACTTGTTTGTCTAGTGTTTTGAAGTGCCCATGCACCATTTTGTTTTCTATGAATTTTTAGATAATAGTGGGTCGTTTTATTTTGTTGTTGGGAGTTCACACAATGTTCCATTAATATATATAGAGCCCATGGTATAAACACCTTTCCTGGACATCCCATACTTTGTTTAATTGTTTTCCACGACCTCATATTGCTATCTAATGGCACTCATGACCTTGTTTTGTTTTCTACCAAAACCCATGACCACAACTTGATGTCTAAAGATTCCCATGACCTCATATTACTATATAAAAACCCACGCGACCTAAACCAAGCTCCTGGGAGTACCATGAACGGTTTGCTTGCTATCTAATGTGACATGACCTAAACCTAACTCTCGAGCATTCTAAGAATTTATTGTTGTCTAACATTCCATGACCTAAACCTAGCTCCTGGGAGTTATATGAATTGTTTTCTCACTTATGTATATCCCACACTCATTTATTTTTTGCTTTATGATGCCCATAATATAAACCTTGTACTTGGTTTTCTACCATAATTGTTGGTCAATATTTTGTATTTCCCAAACCTCACAGTCAGATTTGGTATTCAAATCTATGTGAACTAGTATTGTAACATTTTTGTGCATGAGATTTGGTTGACAGAGAATAACTATTTTAGTTTGAATGGTATGGTATTTAGGAGAAGGATATTGAGTGGACAATGAATACATGGTTCGTTGAGTGACTAGCCAACTAAGTCGATAATGGATAGCTCCTCCACTTGGACCATTTATTAGTGAAAGCTTAATTGATTTTGTGTGTGGGTTAATATTTAGGATATTTCATTCATAAAATGGTTTTAATTGCTCCACGATTTATTGGATAACTAGCTCGTGCATAGATAAAATTTGTTTTATTAAGAGCAAGTTAGACATTGTCTTATTTATCCAGTGAGAAGGATTTTGACAAATCTACAAATTCCATGAAAAATATTTATAGATATATATTGTGTACAACAGGGGAATCTAGTATTTCTCATTAAATGGTCAATATCAAAGGCTAGAGAATGCCATGCAATGGGAAATTAGGTTGTCTTTGTGTAGGATACTAATGCCTCTTAATAGGATATTAATACTCATTTTACAAATTAAAATAATCAGCCAGTGAATCAATCCATATGTTAGAGAGTAGTTGCACTAAGAGTTGTATTGAGCACTAAATCCAAGACTGAGAGATTTGATTGGCATATTGGACACTAGGATATATTAAGTTCTTAGCGACGAAGTGTTTGTGAGGTTGAATTTTTTATTATCCTGATTGTCATTTCCATTGTTATATATTTGTTGTGTGCAAGCAACATTGAGAGAAGACATTTCTCATAAGGAGAAGAAGAAAAGTCCTTTTATAGGGTAGAGGAAAAAGTCTTAGTGGCCTTTCTGCAGATATATTACACTACTACATATGGGGTCAAAATTCGATGATAAGAATAAATTCAATCATATCGTCACAAATTACGACATAATATTAAAATTTTAATCTTTTTTGGGGGGGTTCCCTGATGAACGTTGGACTTTCGACGTACATCTATATCTTTCAATATTCCGACGATAGTTCGTTGATCTATCGATGAATGTATAGGATTCCAACTACACATTTGAAAATGATTTAATAGTCATTGACTTCACTAACTTGGTCAATTATTTTCTTTTAGGTGTGATGGTTATAAAATATTTTTATGTTCATTGTTAGTTGCATTCTTTATTAGTCTTTTTGTTATGTGTTTATTGCCTCACATCCAATTCTTAATCTCCATAAATAGGATTTTTTACTTTGAAGGTTACAAATTTTTAATATTACTTTGTCTCTTTTTTAAATACTGAGATTGGATCCCTAACCATTAGAACTTGTTTCATTTTGGGACACAAAATTTTCCCTAGGAAATGGGTATGAATATATCTACTCAATTCCATTTAATTACTATTCAATGTGTCTTGGTCTAGTTCTCTTTTATTGTTTTATTTTATCACTTGCTTATAGTCAAGCTTTGGAACTTGTGTGGTAAAAATGTATGGTTTTTATTTGTTTATTAATTGTTGAATACAGTTATAAAACTTTAATAAATCTATGGTGAAAATGGATTAATTCTCTAGTACATATGGGGTCAATATATTTTGATGATATTTGTATTGTAAGGATATATTTGTATATTAATGTGCTTATATTACTTCAGTGGATTTTGTTGTAAATATAGGAAATCCCAATGCCAACACTTGGAGATAGTGAAAGGACGATTTCGAGGTTAAGGGTTGCATTGGAGGAACAACTGAGTACTGATGGTAAATTTCATTTCCCTTGCAATCAATGTAGGGGATTGAAAATAAGAAGACTTGTAAGGAAAATAGTTGAAAGACATTATTTTACATATGAGCATTGTGAAGAGGGGCATACATATTATCCCATGGTAAGTTGGTCACTATATATGTCTTTTATTGATTGTATTTACAAAATTTTATTTTGTTTTAATATTTTTTATATACACTAATGTTATTCATTCTTTGTAATTGTAAAGATAAATCCTCATAGGTGTCTATCACTGGATAAATATCTCCTAAGTAGTAGTAGAAATACTATTGTACAAGATGTGGAAGATGGTATGGATATTGAAGATCAAGTCAATCCTATGGAAGAATATGACACCAATGATATTGTTGAGCCAAATGATGGGGCAAATAGATTGATCCAGGACATCGTTTCTCCTATAAATGAGGAAAATGATGATGATATTTATTATGTACCTTTGTTTGAGAAGGAAGAACAACCCCTTTATGAAGTCTCAAGAACAAATATTCTCTCGACTACAATTTTGTTGGTGAACTTGAAGGTATTGAATGGTTTGTCAAACACTTGTCTCACATGGATCCTAAGGTACATAATATAATTCATCACATATTATATGTAAAGTTTGACTTTATTTTTCTATATTTTTAGTTTCAATTAATGTGTAAATTAAGGATGAAATTTTTTTGTTACTATTATTTACATTAACTTGTTATTTTTTATGTTGTAGATTGTTAGGTGAATTTTTCTTACCTCCATCAAATAATTTACCTCGCACATGCTGAGAAATGTGTGCCATTATGAAAGATATTGGAATGTATTATCAGGCTATTGTTGCACATATGAATGATAATATTATATATTATGGATAATATACATCAAAAATGAAATTCCCGCAATGTCAATTCAGTAGATATCTAATCGATTAAGTAACAAAAAAGGATCCTCAAAAGGTTCTCCATCATATTTTTATAATGCCATGTTTTCAATGATTGTTTAAGTGCCAAAGCATTGCACAATTTATGTATTACCATGCATGAAATAGAAGTGAAGATGGTGTTTTTCAAATTCTTGCAGATGGTTCTACATTTAGGAACATCAAAGAAAGATGGATAATTTTTAAATAAGAACCTCATAATGTTATCCTTTCATTGGCAGCTGATGATGTCAATCCATTTGGTGAGTTCATTTTTGTTTACTCAGTGTGGCCTATTTTTGTTATAAACAATAACCTTCCTCCTTGGATGTCAATAAAGAGGGAGCACACAATGTTGGCAATGATTATTCCAGGTATTTGTTTACAAATTTTTTTGAATGTTGTACTCCATTTTTCTTATTCATTGCATAATTACTTATATATATACAAGGTAGTAATTATGTGTGTTGTCACCCAATTGGGTAAGTACCAAGTGAAATATATGAATTTATATATTGAGCCTCTTATCGACAAGATACTAAATTTATGGGTTGACATCACTATGTATGACATATGTAGACCAATAGGGAAAAAGCAATTTCAATTCCATGGAACACTTACATGGAAAATTCATTATGCCTTGGGGATAACACATTTTTTTGGTCTGTGACATATTGTTGCACTTTAATAGTATATAATTTTATGAAAATATGATGCATTCTTCTTAAATATCAATTCCTTGTTATATAAATAATACTGACATTAATCCATATCTTGTAGGTCTTCAAACGAAGGGTAAATTTACATGTCCAGTTTGTGGTCCTAGGATGAAATCACATCATTCAAGAAGTCTAGGAAAGGAGGTATTTAATGAGTATAGACACTTCATCCCTAATAACCATAGGTATCAAACTATAGAGAAACATATTTTCAATTAGAAACAAGAGACTAGTATAACACTATGAAGAATGACACCTCACCTATGGAAGTTGGAATATAATAGAAATAGTCAAGGTAAGCATTTAGTCTATGTGTCATATATTTTAATGTTTTAGAATTTTAATTTGTATTAAATTTTGTTTATCGTATCTTACAATTATTTTTTTAATCTCATTAATTATTTTTCATAAATTTCATCATGGCATTAATGGGATTCCATGAGGAATGAAAAGTTACCATGTAATATTCAACCGGTTGCCTTACTATGAGCACCAACAAATAACTCATTTTTTTTATACAATACATATTGGGAATAATGTAATAGAAATGTTTTGGATAATTATATATGGAAGGAGTGACAAAGAAACAATTGTCAAAATTTGTACTGACATTCCAAAAGCCAACCATGCATTCAAAATGTGATTTATTCAAATAGCAATGAACACTGAAATAGTATTCCATGGTTATTTATAGAGCGGGAAATAAATTATGTAAAAGAGGCCATTTGGAAAATTAAATTTCCCACGGGATTTGCTTCAAACATAATAATCTCTTAACGAAGAAAGGTGAACTTGGTGGGGTGAAAATTCATGGCTGGCATACCTTCATTAAGGTAATTATTTTGGTAGATTTCTATATTGGTAAATATATGGCTTTTTAGTATTATAATTTGGTTTTCTGTTCCTATGAATTAATGATTCCTTTGTTGTTCTAGTATGTTCTACCTCTATATATCCTTGAAATATTTGAAAACAATGTAAAACAAGTTATATATGATCTTGGAAAATACATGAGGGAATTAATATTAATGATCTATATGAAAAATCAATTTTTCTAAACTTGTCGACATTTGTTTTACTTTAAATGTATATATGTTGTTGTTGAAACTTGTGATTTGATTTGTTATATCATATGTAATTGGTTGTCATCTAAAAAAATCCATAAAGAATATATAAAATATTGGAGAAGAGAAATTCCTCGGCTAATGTGCGAAATGAAAAAGTATTTACCTCCGACATTTTTCAATGCACAAGAACACTACCTCATACACCAAGTGGAGGAGATTGAGATGTGTGGATCTGTACACACAAGGTCAATGTGCATGGTCAAGAGGCACTTGAATTCATTAAAGGATTTTGTTAGAAAAAGAACACGTCTCGAGGGATCTATGGTGGAGGGCTATATGGTATATTGAGCTTCGGTCTATATTAGTCAATATATTCCTAAACTAGCAGAAAAAATCATGAATATGCCTAGGATTTGGGATGTCAATTTCGTTAACAAATTTGAAGGGGAGGTCCTGGTCAGGAAAGGTAGAATGAGGAAAGTGAAAGGTAATTAGATGATAGAGATATATAATACTTTGCATTAATATTTATTCATTTCTATATTGTACTTATTTAACTTGTATTTATCTTCCATGATCAATTATTATTTAATCTTTATTCTAATTAGTATTTTTTATTCTTTTTTCATACAGTTGGTCGAGACTGGGATGCACTACATTTATACATCGTAAACAATCTTGATTGGATGAAGGTATGGATAGATTGATGTATACAATGTAATGGTAGGTTATCATGGGAAGGCGTGGCTACGTTTCTTAAAGAATCTCACTGTAATCAAGATATCAATCTTACTCAAAGGAAAATTGATTTAGCATATGATTTAAAATCTAAATAGGAAATCATATAATTCAGCCACATCATGTTTCAATTATTTTCCATTCTATTAATATAGGTCATGTTGTGTTTCTTTTATCAATGTTTACTAAGTCTAAATATGTTTATTCATTGAAAAATATGCATTTTTTACATGTGGGGCATATTGCAGGTGAAACACTACAAGGCTATGTGGTGCAATGGCCATAAATTTCACATCAAAATGTTGGATTACAACAAGAAAACCTCTAATTCAAGGATAAATTCAATCTTCGGATCACTAATGTTTCCTCTAGAAGTGACAGGCATCCAACAATTTCCTAAAAATACATATTATGGTTATTTGAATGATATAATCGAGTGTGAATTTGATTCCTTCAAGTTAGTTATATTCGAGGTCAAATGGTACAGGTTATGGATGAATGAATGCTGTCCCAAAAGAACTATTATTGAGTATGTCAATGGATTTACTATGGCGAATATAAGGGCATTTGAGTTGGGTATAGAAACTTATGTTCTTCCAAGAGAATGTGAGTAGGTCTTTCATTCATAGGTTCCAGGTAAAGCATATTGGTCATACATTGTTAGATATGATCCAAGAGGAAGGCATGTAAAGCATGATGTACCAAAAAAATATGATATTTAAGAATAAGAAGAAGAATATGCAGAGGAGCATGAGGTAGATGTACCATCAAATGAAGAAGTCGAAGAATTTGATCCATACGTAAATGACAATTTTGATCTTGATGATGATATTATCAAAAAATACATTGATGATGATGTTGATATGGGCAATCCTTTCAACATTGATTTTGAACTAGATGATATAGATGTAGAGTTGGATGAAGAATAAGATGATGAATGATATTGCATAAATGTTGAAATGTAGGAGGTATGTGATTATATATTTTATATAATTTATTATCTTTAAAGTATTTATTTATATGGGTTAATCATCATTTTCATCATCATCTTCATCGTCATTTTCACACTCATCATCGTCATCATCATATTCATTGTCATCATCATCCTCATTTCCATTGTCATGATCAAATTCATATCTTCATCATCGTCATTGTTGTGATCATTTTAATCATTGTCATCCTCATTGTCGTTGTCACCACCAATGATAAACATTGTAATATTCCTACTCCTCATCTTCATTGTGATTTTTATTGTTATCACATTATTCATCACTATCATTATCATCATCATTGTCATCATTGTCATCATCTTCATCATCATTGTCATTGTTTTCAGCATAATTAACATTGTCATTTATCCAATCATTGTAATCAACATTGTCAGCGTCCTACTCATCACCATCATCAATATTTTCATTTTTATTACAGTCATCAGCATCATCATTTTTTTCATTTTCATAATCATCATCATCATCATCATCATCATCATCATCATCATCATCATCATCATCATCGTCGTCATCATCAACAACAACATCATTGTCCTCATCGTTGTTGTCACCACTAGTAATCAACATTATTGGGCTACTCCTCATCATCATTGTCATCATTGTCATTTTCATTGCAGTCATCATCATTTTAATTTTCATCATCATCGTCGTCATCATCGTCATCATCGTCGTCGTCATCGTCATCGTCATCATCATCGTCATCGTCATCATTATTTTTAGCATAATTAGCATTTTCATTGATGTAATCATCGTAATTAAATGGTTGGCGTCATACTCCTCATCATCATCATCATCAATAATGTCATTTTCATTTCATTCATCATAATCATCATTGTCATCGTCATCACTATCATGATCATGATCATGATCATCGTGGTCATCATGATCATAATCATTTGAATTGTCATCATAGTCATCATCATTTTCATTGTCATTTTCATCATCATCGTCGTCATCATTGTCATTATTTTCATCATAATTAACATTGTTGTTGTCATGATCATCCTCATCAACATTGACATCATCCTACTCCTAATCATCATCATCATCATCATCATTATCATCAATATTTTCATTGTCATCACAATCATCATCATCATCATTTTCATCATCGTCATCGTCATCATCATCATCATCATCATCCTCATCCTCATCGTCATGGTCATGGTCATTGTCATCATCATCATCATCATCATCATCATCATCATCATCATTATCATCCTCATCATCATCGTCGCCATCATCATTGTCTTCATTGTCATTGTCATTTTCATCATCATCATCATCATTGTATTTCTCGTCGTCGTCGTCATCATCATGGTCATCATCATCATCGTCATGGTCATCATCATCATCATCATCGTCATCATTTTCATTGTCATATTTTTCATCATCATCGCTGTCGTCATGGTCATCATCATCATCATCATCAATGTCACAGACATCATCATCATCTTCATTGTCATTGTTGCAGTCATCACCATCATCGTCATCATCTTCATCGTCATTTCCATGGTCATGATCATCATCATATCATCATTATCATTTTCATCATCATCATCATCATCATCATAATCATCATCATCATTTCCATCATGATAATGATCATCGTCATCATCATCATCATTGTCATCATGATCATCATCATTGTCATGTTCATCGTCATCTCATTTTCATTTCCATTGTCATGGTCATCATCATATCGTTATCATCATCATCATCATCATAGGGGGTTACAAATATATTAGGTATTTTTAGTGTTAGGGGTAATGATTAATATATGGATTAAGTTTTATAATGGTTAGGGGTTATTAGTGGTAGGTTTAGAGTTACAACTCTTAATGGCTATAGGGTTTATAGGGTTATACTAGTTATGTGTAATATGGTTGTGGTGTATGGATATATTATGGTTAGTGGTTAGAGGTAATAGGAAATGAGGGTTAGGGGTGGTAGGGTTCAAGGATAAGGTGTTTATAATGATTTTATAAGTTATGAGTTACATGGATTAATCATTGGGAGGTAATGGGTTATGGGTATAGGGGTATAACATTATAGGGGTAGATCTATAAGATTATGTAAATATGGTATTAGGAATATAATTGAACCATAACTCATGGGATCATTTTCCAATATACCTATTCACATAATGTGGATCTAAGGAATCTATGTGGAAAAAGTTAACTCCCATTTGGCCAAGGTAGTTTTTCATTAGTACTCCATCTTCGTCAACTGCCATAATTCTTAGCTCCCTCTCAAGTGTCAAGTAAGGCAATTTTAAAATAAGAAGCATAGGTTATAACACCTCCTTAATGAAGCATCCCCCATGGTCACATCAAAGGTGAAGTTTTACAACATGCATGACTTCCAACCATGATAGGGGCCTTTCAACAAGAACTCAAATATGGGGGCCTCTATCCCACCCATCTCAAAATTGGAGGAGGCTCAATTTACCCATGTCCTCTCAATTTAATGGAAAGAGAGGGAGTAAATAAACCCCAGCCTCCATTTTTAAATTCACATAATCAAAGCCACATATGGAACATGTGGAGTCACTTTAGCGATATTTTCCATTCACAGTAATTCTTCAAACACTCGTTCCTCTTAGCTTTGTTATCCTCTTCATCATATTGGTGGTAAACACCCCACTCACCTCATTGTATAGGAGTAGATGGATGAATAAACATTTTTCAATGCACTATCCCATCCATAAATATTTATAGGTGGTGTAAAATAAGGTAGGCTCAAATGAGAGAAATGGAGAACCCAGTGGAGTTTCGCCTAGAAATGCTAATCTCTTTATATAATTTAAGCAAATAAGGTAGGCCTTAATTACATAAAACTCAATGAAACACTCTTATTATTTACATTGTTTTGGTAAGGAATTGAAGGACATTTGAAATGGATTTAGAATATGTCAACAAAATTTAGAGAATGCATACATTGTTCTATTTATATGTAGTTCAACATAAATTATTAAGAGGATAGGTGAATTTAGACATATATATTTTCCAATTTTGCACCTTTTGACTAGGTAATGCCACAACCCTTTTAACCTAGTAAACTACCCATTTCTATTTAGAAAAAATGTTTTCTGACATCATACCTATGAAAAATATTGAGAAGTAGATAAATTTAGTGAACATGGAATTTGAGATAATTTTTATAGAAAGAGAAAATTTACATCACAAGATACAAGATTGTGTGCTTTTTAAACATATTATGGATTCTCTCCACATATTACAGGTAACATACCTAGCTGCCCACAGACTGGGCTACGCTACTTCAAGCGCGCTCTCAAACTTCTTTTTCTTGCAAATACCTTTCAAATTAATAAAGATGCATAAAAGAAAGGAACTAAATGACATAAATAGCAATAACCAACAAAAATTCATATTCTAAAAATTGAAATTCAATGATAAATACATATGCAGCTGAATAAATCATACACAGATAAATAATACTATAATAGAGAGAAATTATATCTAATAACATAAACCATCGACTAGCTGCAAGCCAAGGACGTTCCACCCAACCATAGACACTGTTGTTTCAAGTCTCAACAACAATGTCACCCCCGAGCCAGGGCTTTGAATCCACAAGGACAGTTCCAGAGTGTTACTCGACTTCCCAAACCAGTCATCACTCAAGTTCTCATAGGATTACCCAACACTTATGTAACATCCCGCTCTGGCACACTGAGAAAACTTATTATTTGAGGACACTTGCTCGGAAGTGATCTGGACTTTTCTGATGTTAAAACATTTATACTTGATTATGATGCGTTATGATAGACGACATGAGGTTTTACTATTTTTTGTAGACAGGTGCTATTGACTCAGTTTTATTGAGTGTGTAGGGTTTTGGACCTTGATGATGCAGAGGCATCAGTGGAACCCCTTGGACTCTGGATTGAGTCAGGGAGTGTGCTATTTGGGTTGATTTATTTGCTGTGATATTTCATTGATTTGATGATATGATGTTGACATGTTATGACACGATTTTTGATGATGCAGGTTGACGATATCTTGCTGACTAGACTCACATATGGAGTAAAGGGGCCACACACGATTTCTAGAGAGGTTGAGGGAGAGGTGTGGACAGCAGCCCTGCCACAGCCTACTACCACTCCCGCCGTGGCTCGAACTGTAGGTTAACGATTATCTAGTTCGAGAGGATCCACGATGCCGTGAGGGCAGACTGTGACAGTCACTCACGATGATTCTAAGGGGCGCACAATAAGGCGGGGGCCTTATTCCTTAGAGCCCTTAGTCTCCCACAAGTTCACCTGGCGGAGTGTTGACTCCAGGGATTATAGATGTCTACCAATTATTCAAGTTGGCGAGTGGCACCCTTGGAGCATGTGGTGCATCTTAAAGGGCACGTCACGCAAAAGAAACACAAGAAGCGAGTGGCACCCTTGGAGCATGTGGTGCATCCTGAAGGGCACGTTGCGCAAAAGAAATGAACGAGGCGAGTGGCACCCTTGGAGCCTGTAGTGCATTCTGAAGGGCAAATCGCACTGATGATGAGGAAGAAATAAACCTAGACGGCCCTAAGACATTAACACCTTAAGAAATCCTTAAAAAACTCCCCTAACCAAGTGTCGCCAGTTCAGAATATCAGTCCTAAGTCAAAAACTTTTCTAGGGTAAAAAATTTAGTCTAACCTTAAAAAAAAGGGGCCCTAAGAATAAAAATAATAATAATAATAAAATTAAACAACAAAAAGAAAACCCACTTAAGCTATGATTTGAGTCTTCATAAAGTGTGTAGGGTAAAATAAAGAGACTAAGAAATTAATTCAAATCCGTGGTGGTAAATTTGAAAAGAAGGATTTAATTAGTTAACTTGTGGAAGTATAAAAAGTTATGAATTTAAAAATAAAATGAAAA
>JZKD02S1705153.1:248019-271694 GCA_000966675.3 Picea glauca
CATGTCTTAACAATGAAGGGTCGATGTCGGAGTCCTTCGAACTTGCGCCTTCCATAGAGTTAGTGGTTTTCCTTAGTTGCTGTCGTACTTGGTTGAGATCATTTTATTGTTTGGTATGGTTGTGTCGGGCGGGATGTAGACACATCCATGTTCCTCAGAACAGTCGACAGCTCTGAGACCTTAAATGGTTAAAATCGATGGGAACTTGGGCTTGAGCGTTGCTTATGTGTCTTGGAGGTCCTAACCATTGCAGGGTAGGATGGAGGGGAAGTCAATCTTTTTATGGTCAATTGATGGTCATTTAATACTTGCAGTTACTTGTTGTGTGCCTTATGTCGTCTTGTTGTGTTCATCGTGGTTGCGTCTTGTTAGCCGTCGGTGGTGACATAGAGTCAAATGTATTTGTTCCCTTGTATATGCGCGCACACACTTTTAAACACACACAACACAAAAAAAAAAAATTGCATTATTTACCAGAGTTGGGTCGTCGTAACGAGGGGGACGTTACAACTTACATCAATCCAAGTACCCAGCTCTCTTCTACCTAGCCTGCACCACCCAAGAGAATGGACCCCCACCCTTCTCTACCATATTGTCCCTCAAGCAGTCCTACTCCTTTCAGGGCTCTAGTGCAGTTGGTCTAGAATCTCCATGTTGGGACTCTTAGGACTCACAGCTATGAGCAAGGTTGGAAATAGGCCACAACATCTCATACATGTAGTCCTTGATTCATTGTTGGATTACACCAGCAATCTCTACAGCCAACAATATGATCACAGACCGCACCCTCTGCCTCGGTAAAGGCCTCTGCACTGACCTCCCGGTCTTAAGGATCATTCTAATTCTAACTTCGAGCCGGAGTGGCTCCTTCGATTCTCCACTGGAATCTTCTTTAAAATTGACCCACAGGTCTTTTCTACTCCTCGCAAATTCTAGGCCTAGTCACTGTTCTCTCCACAACAGAAGAATAGAAAATCGAGTTTCGGGGTTTTCAAAATCCTAATGTCATGACCTTTTGGTTCCCGATTTCCCGATCTCCGCTTTTCCGATATTCTCTAATCATCAGTTAGTCCTCTGGTCTAGGCTCATGGTCCACATGACCTCCTTTCATATGACCTCATTTCATATGACCTCATTCTTACCACCTTTTAGGATTTCAGGGTTTCTGATGTTGAAATGTAGGTGACCTCTTGTCCTCTGGATCCCCGATTCCCCGATTCCTGATATGACGTCACTAGGATGCCTTCCACTGTAAAACACAATCAACGGTCATGATTTTTTACTAAAATAAATGGATCTGGATCTCCCTCGGGACTTCGTGACTTCAAATGCCGAAGTTTCTTTTTCTTCGATTTCCCCAATCTCTTGAATGTCGATTTCCCGATATGACTTTTCCTTAGGGACTTTCCTCGAAAGTTGAGATTGTTGCCACGCATCCTCAAGGATGGACGACCCTTGTTAGCTTCGGGGTTTTTACTGTGGAAATTCCCGATCTCCCTTTATGACAAGATGACGTCAACTGGGCCCCACAACGAAGCTTTCCTCCTCATCGGGAATTCAGACTTCGCAATTCCAAAATGTACAAGTTTCCTGTCTTCAGGATCTGCGAAACACCGAACCCTGACTTCTTCAGATCTTCTGACACGCGTCCCAAATGGATGGATGGTTCAGATCGAACCTCAGACTTTTCCAAGTGCAAAGTCAAACCACTCACTTATATGAGTCTCGATGACCAATTCCCCGATTTGGATATTCACACGACACGCGTCTGCCCTTAGACCTACGGCTGAAATCCTTTCGTTGTTTCGAGACTCAAAAGGTCTCGAAATCTTTCTCCCGAGACTTCTGATATGGCAATGGCTCTCAATTTTTGACACCTGTCCTAACAGATGGATGAATCTGGATTGTATTGGGGTTTTCACGATGGATTTACCCAATCTCTGGTCCACGGGATTCCCGATTTCCCGAACCCAGACACCTCAATATCCCGATGCCTTTCGGGGTTTCCACTCTACTCACGAGGGTTTAAACCCTATGAAACTCCTGTCAAATCGGATGGCTGATGGGTAACCAGGTGGGGATCCAATGACTCACAATCTCCTGAGCTTGGACTCCGAACGCAGCTGTAACCTCCTTGCTTCTTTGTCAGATCGGACGACTGGCAAGATTTCGCAAATCCTCCCCACAAGATGTTGACCGTCTGTCTCTTCCTCCTTGATGATTTCAATGAAGTGAACCAAGGACTCTTCCTCAGATTTAACCACTTACGCCACAAACTCTAGATGCCTTCTAATCACTCGATATGCGCCAACTCCTTGTGCTTCCTTCAATAGGTTTAAAGGCTTTATCCCTCCGGAGCTCTCTCACAACTTCGAGTCTTAAAGAAGACCCTTGCACGCACTCCTTGTGGCAACCTTCTGACGCAATAGAGTCGCGAATCAGTATTCTGGCAAGGCATCGGGATATCGACCATCAGGAAATCAGAGTTCTCAAGGGAAAAAGAATCGTAACATCACAAGTCATGAAACGTCGACAATATCAGAGCCATCCATCTGAGGGACACGTGTCGGAGATCAAGCACCCATCGGCATATCATTAATTGAAGAATCGGAGTTCTCAAGGTCGAGGGAACCGGGGCATCGGAAGTCCTGAAATCCTGACGAGATCATAATCGTCCATTGGAGGGATGCGTGGCAGTGATCGGGCACCATTAAGGAGAGCCAACAGGGAGGTCGCCCATCGGCAAACTGGTAATCGGAGTTTTGAGAGTCCCGAGGACAAGGCATCGGGAAATTTGAAGTCACAAAACCCAAGAAGGAATCTAGACCGTCCATCTGTAGGACAGGTGGCAAAGGATCAGGTGCCATCGGTGTTTTTTTCCATCGGCAATTGGGATATTGGAGATCCCAGGAGTGAGAGTTTTGTGCTTGGAAGAATCGCGATACGTGATTTTTCGATAAGACGTGTGGGCCACAGCAAGAGGTTAGTGGAGGCCAGGTGTCACAGTATCGAAAATCGGGGAAAGGCAAGTCCCAAATCAATTGGCATCAGGGTTCGTGATCCCGCGATGTCCGATAGAGCGACGAGGGAACAGTGACGTGGAGGCGTCATTTCTCACGTGCATCGGGGATCGGAGTATCGAGATTCTTGGCGACGTAAAACCCACTGCAGGAGAAGTCGCGAAACCCCGAAAACGCGACATCCAATTACTATGAGCACTTGAGGAGGGAACAGTTGTCAACACAGTAGAGGAGGAGGACAAAGTTGTAGTGGAGGCCAGCTGTCAGTGATCGGGAGGAAGTTGGGGACCGGCATATCGTGAATCCCGTAAGCGTATGCACTTTAGCATCATAAACCTCAAAATCCCGACGGGGTAAGGTTGTGGTCACGAGTGACAGCCACATTGGCTAGGAGCTGTAGCCAGAAGGGCGAGCATGGGAAAAGGATCACATCGGGGATCGGTATATTGCAAGTCCCGTGGACTTGTGCATTTCAGCACCGAAAGGTCTGAAACCCCGACAAGAGGTAAGGTGTGGTCATGAAGATCGTCATGTGGACCAGGACTTAGCCAGGAGGGCTGAGGTGTATCGGGAATTGGCATATCGGGAGTCCTAAGGAAGTGTGCGCTTTGACATCGAAAGTGTCGAAACTCTGATGGAGTGGTAAGAACAAGGCCAATGGGTAATGGTCCTATAGACCAAGAGCCAAAGTAGAAGGGGTGCACATTGGTGAGCAGGAAGCTCATCGGCGATTGGGGGTTGTAGAGTATAAGAACTCTCGACCACAGAGGTAGCGAAACCTTGAAACCTGATACAGAGTCGGGAAAGGTCACGGTGAAGTGCAAGGAATCGTGGGGGATTTAAGAGGACCTGTGGATCGGGAAATTACACAGTGATTCCCAAGGGAATCTAAAGAGCCGCTTCGGCTCAAAGATAAGGAGTAAGAGCAATCCTGAGAGCGGGAGAGCGTGACGAGTGTGCGGTCGCGACTCTACTACATCACCTTCCAACACTTGAAGTGTTAATCACTCTTCGACCCTGTGCATGCTCTGCAGCAACGGCCACTCGATAACTTCTCAGGTTTCAACCCCTTGTTTTAAGCTCGGTCTATGCACACCTTGCACGACTCTTGTGCCTGATTTCACCTCTTGTGTGAATATGAGAACAACCGCTATCTCTCCTGAGCTTCAGAGACGAACCTCTGATCCCTTTTTTTCAATGCACTCCTTGCGGAAAATTCAAATGCACTCCTTGCAGGAACTCTTGCTCAGACAAAGAAACAATTGAAACTCATTTCACTTCCCTTTCCCCTCAGATTTCAAACATTTAACAAGAAATCATTCATACATAGCATAAAAGAAATTGTATGATAGAAAGAGCAAAACATTAAGAGCATAACATTTAAAGATGCATACACAGAGAAGATATGCACACCATGAGTCTGAATCACAACTTCTTTGTATTAATTTAGAACTTATGTACATGGAGTCTGCTACACAGCTCTCTGCTCCTCCTCCTATGCTCATAATCATGCTCCTGTTACAATACACAATGAGGGTGTCTATATCCATTTTCCCTCCACTCCTAAAGCTATCTAATCAAAGAATTCAAAGCTACCTACTAACATAAATGCTTTCTACCTATTATGGACGAGAGTGGATCGCTCAAGGTCCTTTACAATATAAAAGTGCGCCTCTCCTTAACTATCACATTTAAGTTTGGTGCATCCAATCTTCAAAAGTTTTCAACAATTTATCATGTGCTCAAAATGTGTTGGCACTTGCCCCACGCTCACTTGATGTTAACGATGCTCCTATATCACAATATTATGGATTCTATTCAATAGTTTATCTTCCTTTCCCAAGACAAGACACAAAAATGAGGAAAGATGAGTGGGCGATAGAAATGAATGGATTGAGATCTCAACGAAAGGTGTTAACATAGATCAATGGAGTGAATGCATGAATGAATGAATGAGTGAGTGAATGATTGAGGAAACCATCAATAGAACTAGAATGAGAACGAGAGTGAGAAACCCTCAATAGACTAGGGACGAGTTTATGAAATTCTTGGGGATCAAGAACCTCATGGCCTTCCCCCATGAAGCTCGTGTAAACGATTTCCTCCATTAAAAAAATGGATACATAAAAATATAAAAATAAATACTTAGCCCCTCAAGCCCCCTCTCTTGTGGAATCATATCCCCTTATCACTCTTGTCCTTGTCTATCTAGCAACCATCAATGTATTTATTATTAATAATGATCAAAAAATTACATTTCTTAGGCACACTGGCCTCTTTTGATTGTTTAGGCACACTAGCCTCTCATGAAATAAAAAAATACATTATTTAATATGGGGCTAAAAACCCGAGGTGTTACATCCCCTCCCCCTTATTTTGTCACTATCCTCATTGCATATACAAAACATGAATGAAAATTACAAAATTTATTCAAAAATATGTGGGTAATCAACCTGCATGGCATCTTCATTATCCCAGGTATCATCTTCAGGACCGTAGCAGGTCCATTGAACTTTTACAAGCTCTATAACTAGATTCCAAAGCATTTTGACTTTTTTGTCCAATATTCTCACTGGTTGGACCTGAAAGTCTCCCTCTGTCTCTACCTGAATCAAATACCAATCAATAACATGGTTAGGATCATGTACATATCCTTTAGGATAGAGACATGAAATACATTATGCACATTCATGCAAGCAGAAAATGCAAGCTTGTATGCAACTGGCCCTATTTTTCTCAATATCTCAAATGGACTATAGAATCTGACTACTAGCTTTGTACAACTACCCAACTTCAAAGAGCTCTTCTTGGGCTTCATTTTCAAAATAACATGTTCCCCCACTTTAAATTCTCTTGATGTCCTATTCTTATCGCCATAAATTTTTTGTCTATCCTAAGTTTCCTTTAAATGCTTCTTAATCTTAGCCATCTGGTATTCCATATCCTTGAGTAAATCTAGCCCAAGTACCACTCTATCTAATGGGTTTTCCTATATTATTGGAGTACTGCACTTCCTACCATACAAGGCTTCAAATGAGTTCATTTTCAATGAATCATGATACCCATTATCATAGGAAAATTCAACCAAGTGCAAGTAATCTTCCCACTTAGATGGATTATCCATCACGTACATTCTCAACATGTCTTCAATTACTCGGATGACCCTCTCTGTCTACCCATCTAACTGCAGATAGTAGGTTGTGATAAAGTTCATATTTGTACCAAATCCTTTAAATAATCCCTTCCAAAAATTCGAAGTAAACTTTGTGTCTATGTCTGAGACAATTGTCCCAAGTATCCCATGCAACCTAGCAATCTCCCTCATGTAAATTTCTGCAATATTAGTTTTTGCATGAGTTTTTTTACATAAACAAAATGAGCAGCCTTTTTCAATTTATCAACCACTACCATGATTGAATCATCTTGTCTTGTTTTCTTCGGCAACTTTGGTATAAAATCAATGGTTATAACTTCCCATTTCTTCTCTAGAATTGGTAATGGTTGTAGTAAACCCATTGGGTGTCTATGTTCAAACTTCACTCTCTAACATTCCATACATCTAGTGATGTAATCAACAACATCATTTTTTCATTCCCGGCCAAAAGAACTGGCTTCTTACTGCTATAATTTTTTTCTGATAACCAGGATGTCCAACATATGGAACATTATGCACTTATTTTAGCACCAAAATCCTAAGTTCTCTGGAACTAGGAACATAAATTCTATTTTTATGTATAAGTAACGCATCTTCCTTCACCTCATACTCATTCATTTTTTGTTGTACATATCCTTGTTGTAATCTTTCCTTTACCTATAGGTAATGTTTATCTATAACAACAACATCTAAAATTCTTCTCTTCAAGTATGATTGATGCATATTGACAGTTGTAGCATGCATGAGATGCACCTGTCTACTAAGTGCATCGACAACTTTATTTTCTTTTCCTTTGATATGCTTGATATCAAATTCATATTCACTTAAAAATTCCAACCATCTTGTCTGTTGGAATTTAAATTTGGTTGTTCAAAAAGATACTTTAGACCACTATGGTCTATTCTTAATTCAAATCTCTTTCTCATGAGATAGTGCCTCTACATATTCAATGCGTGAACAATGGCAACAAGCTCTAATTCATGTGTAGCATAGTTATTCTCATGTTTTTTAATCGTTCTGGACTCATAACCAATGACATGTCCATTTTGAGTGAGGAATCCACCAATTCCTTCCTTGCATGCATCTACACATACCACAAAATTTTCATTTGGGTCAACAATCTTTAACACATGTGCATTAGTAAGTAACTCCTTCAACAAGTTAAAGCTCTCTTCACATTCATATGTCCATTCAAATTTAATTGCCTTCTTTTTGAAAGAAGTGATGGGATGAGAAATCTTAGCGAACCCTTCTGTAAATCTTTTGTAATAACCAACTAAACCCATAAAATATCTGACTTCTAAAACATTCTTAGGGGGTGATAGCCATCCTTTAATGGCTTCAATCTTCTCTGGATCCACTTCTATGCCTTGTTATGAAATAATATGCCCCAATTAATGGATCATCTCTTAATAAAAGAACACTTTCTCAGCTTGGCATACAATTGATGTTCCCTTAGCACTTGTAATACCAATCTTAGGTGATGTTCACGCTCTTCCTATGACTTAGAATAGACAAGTATGTCATCCAGGAATACTATGACAAACTTATCCAATTAATTTCTGAATATGTCATTCATTAAGAACATAATTATAGTTGGTGCATTGGTCAATCCAAATGGCACCACCACAAATTCATAATGCCCATACCTAGTTCTGAAGGTTGTATTATGTATGTCTTCTTCCTTGATTCTTACCTGATGGTCTCCTAACCTCAAGTCTATCTTTGAAAATATTTTTTCTCATCTTAGCTAATCAAAGAGGTCATCAATTATGGGTAGAGGATACTTGTTCTTTATAGTAGACTTATTTAGTTGTCTAAAGTCAATACACAACCTCAATGTTCCATCCTTCTTTTTGACAAAGAGTATTGGTGCTCCCCAAGGTGAAGCACTTGGGCGTATGTACCCTTTCTTCGGCAATTCCTCCAACTACATTTGTAATTATTTTAACTTTCGTGTGCTCATTATATAAGGTGTTTTCAACATCGAGGAAGCTCCTGGCACTAGATCAATAGAAAAATATATTTCCCTTTTTGGTGGTAACCCTAGTATTTCCTATAATACATCTTCAAATTCTTGTAATAATGAGGAATCTTCAAGGCTTGGCCCCTTTATATTTTATGTCTCCTCCACATGAGCTACACACAACTGAAACCCTTTTTTGAAACATCTCTTCACCTGTAAGGTTGAAATCTCCCTTATATATATATATATATATATATATATATATATCTTGGTACACCTTTCACAGTGCTTTGTTTTCCATCTTCATCAAGACATGTAAATGTCTTGCTATGACAATATAGGACAATATGATTCTTGTCCAACCAATCCATTCCAATTAGAATATCATAAGACCCCAATGATATGATATTTATATCAACACTAGTATTCACACCATTAAGACTTATGGAACAACTTTTGACCATATCATGGATTATCCTTTTGGTTCCAATGGCTAGCTGAACCAAACTTGATTTCCCAAGCTTACTTTTTTCCAAATGTAATCTATCCACTATCTTAGGATCAATGTAACAATGAATTTATCATGAATCAATTAAAATAGCAATAGATTGATTAATGATCTTACCTTCCACCTCGATCATATTGTATTGGTATTCTTCTTGTTGATCATCTAAGGCTATATAAATCCTTCCCATGTCCTCTACTATTGTATCCTCTTGGATGTTATGCACGGTCTTCACTCTGTCCTTTCTATATGGGAAGTCCTTGTATAGGTGATATTCTTTGCATCCCCAACATTGTATTGGTGGTCTTCCCCTTTTTCCCAAGGAGTCTTCTTCATTGGATTCATCCTTAGCATACCAGTCTTGATGATTTTTATTAGGCTCATTTCTATTGAAAGGAGGTTTGAATCCCTTCTTCCTTTTATCATACTTCTCCTTCTTCTTATCCTTCCAATATTTCTACATGAACTCTCTGCCTTGGCCTTGCTCATATAGGTACTTATCCTTCTCGATGGTATCAATCAAGGTTTTGGGCTCATCATACTAAATCTTTTCTTTCTAAAAGGATGGAAGTCCACTAAAAAACCTATGCACTTTCACCTTCTCATCATTTATGAACCTGGCATACTTTAACAATCCCAAGAACTTCTTCTCATATTCTTCCATAGTCATGCTTCCCAGCCTGAGTTCAAATAACTTCTGCATTTTCTTGTCATAGAAATGCTCTGAGAGGTACTCCTTCTGGAAATAAGTTTTGAACTGCTTCCAAGTGATCCTATTCTAATTAATATGCTCAACTTGATTCAACTAGTCCCACCACATTGCATCTTTCCCATGTAAATGGTAGGTGGAAATTATGGCTTCTAGGTTTGACAAATAGTTATGCAATTAGAAATATCTCATGAGTCCAAGAAACCATGCTTCATCATCATCTACCCTTTCCCTTTCACCATCAAAGGATGGTGGTCTAAGCTTCCTCATCTCTCCTTGAAAACTGTCCACTTCATGTCTCCTTCTTTGGTGCCTAACAAGAGACACTTTTGGACTGCTTATGGAATCTTTATATGCATAAGACCTTCTTGTTGAGTAAGGAGGTGAGTGACATCTATGATCTCTTCTAGCACTTCTGGAATAACTAGATCTTACATGGTAATCTCTTCTTTCATGATACTTGCCTCCTTCCTCTTGTTTTGGGCCATTGTTTTTTTTCTTTGGAACTAATTTAAGCTTTGAAGCACTCGATCATTTATCTGATTTTGTTCTCTCATAGTCCTATCACTGTCTTCCTTGTATTTTTGTACTTCTTTTTTTAGTCTTCTTACAGTTTCTATTAATGTTTCTTGCTCCCCTCGACCCTTGCATCCATTGGATTATGTCTCTACATTACCAACTTTGGTATTATGGCCTTCGACATCTTTATCATAGCTAGAGGCTCCATCACCTTCTTCCATTTATTCAGTACACATTTTGAACTGATATATTTTAACCTCTTAATTCTGAAAAATGTGAAAGTGACCATTTTGTCAGAGTTAAGCATATGATAAACAAAATTTTCCAAACAATGTTAAAGATCCTTTCAATTCATGAAGAATACATATATAACATTCTACATCATATAACCATTCCAATTCATTGCTTAGCCAATATAAAATTCAATTATGCACATGTGCTTCCTTCAAACCACTTCCCCGGGTGACCATATCTCGAAATCATGGAATAAATCCTTCCTTAGCACTTTTCTGTCTTTGAAAACAACAATTTGGACACTATCCCTCTTTTACTTCGACCGAGTCTCATAGGACCAAGGGCCATGACCAAGTGCTTAGCTAATATGTGCCTATATAGAGCTTCATAACTTTGGGCTTCAGGGGTTTCACCTATACCACACATTATGTTCTCCAAATGTCGAACGAGGGAAGCTCTCTGAAGCTTCACACTTCGAAAGTCTTAACCTCTTCTTATCGAGTTTCCTTTGAACGTAGAAATGGTGAACTATCGAAGTCTAGTCATCAACCATGTACCGAGAGGTTCTACATAGAAGAACACAAGAAATATACATGTGGATCAATCTTATGGATGACACATGTCACGTTCTAAATAGTATCAGTCACTACTACATATTGAAAAATTTGCGACGAAAGTACCCTTTCGTTGCAAAATTCAAGAGAAAAAGTTCAATTTTTCAATTTCATTATAAATCCATCCTATATTTTTCACTCTCTCGATGAAAGAAAACGTTCGTCTCTCTTGCAACGATCATGAATATAGTGGATTTTCATCGCTCTTGCGACGAACTTGTGCATTCGTCGCAAGAGCGACGATAACTATTGACCATTGCACTATTTGATAAAGTCCATATTGACCATTATACTCTTTGACAAAGTCAAAATTGATTTGGCCAACTATCTTTGCAAGAGAGATGATATGACTGTTATACTCTTTGACAAAGTCAACATTGATTTGTTTAATGTTCATCGCTATTACGACGAAAAAATATCTATAAATATTTTACGAATTAGAGATGTTGCGACAATCTTGCTATAACAATGACGGTTTAGAAAGGGTATTTTTGTGAAGAAGTTGTGTGGAAGAATTGCACAGAATATTAGAGGTGGAAAAAAAATTAAAGTGGGTGAAAAGGGTGATGGTAGATGTTATTTCCCTTGCAAAAAATGTTTCCTCATACGTCATGTAATAATTTTAATAGAAATAGTTACAAAACATTGTAGGAAATATGGACACATTGATGGCAGATCGAATGAATATCATCCCATGGTAATTAGCTATATATTGATTATTTGTTTTTATATTGTCAATTTTATATAAAATTATACATATGTAATATACATTGTTTGAATGTTTTTTATAGTACACACTAATTTTGCATGATTGTTTGTAATTATAAAGTTAGAGTTTCCCTCTAACTTTCCAGAGAATATTTCACCAAGTAGTAGTAGAAATGATGTTGTACAAGTTGAGGAACATGATCAAGCAAATGCAGATCTCATGGAAGAAGATGATGGGACAAATCAAGTTAATTATCCCATGGAAGAAGATGATGGGACAAATCAAATGATCCAAGATTTGTTTTCTCAGCTGGATGAGGATGGGGACAGTGATGGTATCTATGATGAACCTCTATTAGAAAAGATAAATAAACGACTTTATGAAGGATCAAGAGAAAATCTTCTCTTCGCTACATTGTTTCTAGTGAACTTAAAGGTTATGAATAATTTGTCGAACACTTGTATGACACAGATCCTAAGGTATGCAATATGTTTCATCTCATATTATACATAAATGTTGACTTTTTTCTATTTGTTTTTAGTGTTAATTGATGTGTAAAATAAGAATGCAATTTTTACGATTAATATTCTTTACATTAACTAGTTATTTTTTATGTTGTAGATTGTTAAGTGAATTTTTGTTACCATCGTCAAATATTTTACCTCGCACATATTGAGGTTTGCATGTCATTATGAAAGACATTGGAATGGATTATCAAACTATAGAGTCATGTCCTAATGATCATATTATATATTATGGACAACATGCTTTGAAAATAGAATGCTCACAATGTCTTATCAGTAGATATCATACCTATCAAGTAACAAAAAGGGTGCCTCGAAAGTTTCTTCATCATATTCCCATAATTCCACGTTTGTAGTGATTGTTAAGGTGTGAAATCATAGCACAATTTATGAATTAACATGCATGTAACAGAAGTGGAGATGGTGTTCTTCGAATGCATGTCGATGGTTATGCATTTAGGGAAATTGAGGAAAAATGGGTAGATTTCAAAGATGAACCTCGTAATGTTAGGCTTTCATTGGTAGTTGATGGTGTTAATCCATTCAGAGAGATTAGGTCTATTTACTTAGTGTGGACTATTTTTGTTATCAACAATAACATTCCTCCTTGGATGTCAATAAAGAGGGAGCACATAATGTTGACAATGATTGTTCCAGGTGTTTGTTTACATTAATTTTTTGAATCTAACATTTTCATTTGTTTCATTTTTTGTATAATATATTTTGTTTATTTATTTACTTCTATATACATGACATCATGGTCATAGTAATTATGTGTAATTTCAAACAATTAGTTAAGTACCAGGTTAAAGATATGAATTTATATATTGAGCCTCTTATCGACGAGCTATTAAAGTTATGGGTTGGAATCACTATGTATGACAATTGTAAGCCAATCATGGAGAAGAAATTTAAATTATGTGGATACTTTTATGGACAATTCATGATGCCCTGGGACTAACACATTATTATGGTATATAGCATTCTAATATTTCTCTTTAATACTATATAATTGTTTAATGATATCATGTTGCATGTTTAATTTTTAAATAATCTCATCGTATAATTCACATTAATCCATTTGTTGTAGGTCTTCAAATAAAGGTTAAATTTGCATGTCCAATTTGTGGTACTAAGATGAATTATCGTCATTCAAAAATTTTAGGAAAGGTGATGTTTGATGATTATAGGCACCTCCTCCCTAAGAACCATAGGTATCGTCCTACTGAAAAGACATATTTTCAATGGGAAAGAAGAGACTAGTTTAAAACCACGAAGAATGACACCTCACCTATGGAAGTTGGAATATAATATAAATCGTCAAGGTACTCAATTTATTTATGTATCATATATCATGTAATGTTTTGAATGTTTATTTTAATCATTGAATTTATTTTACCGTATTTGATAATTATTTTTGTGATTTTTTTATGCTTCATGAAGGCCTCTTTCATGAACGTACTAATAATGGGCTTCCACGAGGAATGAAATGTTATCCCACTAAATTCATGAGGTTTCCCTACTATGAGGAGCTAAAAATAGCTCATTTTTTTATACAATGCATATCGGGAAGAATGTGACAAAAACATTATGACAAATCATAGATGGTAGGAGGGACAAAGAAAAAATTGTCAAAATTTGTACTGACATTCAGGAAGCCAATCATGCAATCTAAAGTGTGATCCAATCAAATAGATCATATGGACTAGACCTAAATAACCTTCTGTGGTTATTAACAGAGAAAAAAATCAATGATATAAAAGAGGCCATTCAAAGAATTAAATTTCCCACGGGTTTTGCTTCAAACATAAATAATATCTTAACGAAGAAAGGTGAATTTGGTGGGGTAAAAACACATGATTGGCATACCTTAATTAAGGTAATAATTTTGGTATACATATTTATATATATTGGCCTTATACATATTTTTATTTTGTCTACTTTGGTCGAAACAATTAACAATTCATTTTTGTGTTACAGTATGTTCTACCACTATCTCTCTCGAACAACTTTAAAAACAACATCAAACAAGTTATATATAATCTTGGAAAATACATGAGGTAAGTAGTAGTGATTTATATGAAAAATGTTCTTTCAAATTTTTGTTGTACTTAATGACGTGTGTTTCACTTGTAATGTAATATATTATGTTATGTTATGATGAAACATGTTATTTTCTTGTTTCATGATCACATGTAGATGGTTGGCATTGAAAGAAAATCATGAAGATGATATAAAGTATTGGAAGAGATAAATTCCTCGTCTAATGTGTGAAATGAAAAAGTTTATACCTCCAACATTTTTCGATGCACAAGAACACTACCTCATACACCAAGTTGAGGAAATTAAAATTTGTGGACCTGTTCACACAAAGTCAATGTGGATAGTTGAGAGACACTTGAAATCATTGAAGAAGTTGGTTAGGTAAAGAGCATGTCTTGAGGGTTCTATGGTGGAGGGATATATGGTATATCAATCCACGATGTATATTAGTCAGTATCTTCCTAAATTATAAGTGTCAAATATGCATGCAGTGGATCACATTTGGGATATGAACTCCATCAAAAAATTTGAAGATTAGGAGCACCTATTGGGGAAAGGTAGAATGAAAAAAATGAGAGCTAATATATTAATAATTGTGGAGATTTATATTAATAATACATATAAAGTTTCATTTTTTGTGTATATGATCATACTCATTAATACATTAATATAATTTATTTCATAATTTATTAATATTTATAACTTACATGGACGTTATAACTAATATTTAATATTGGTGAATTATGATTTTTTGATTCAATTGCTCAAGAGTGGGATGCACTGCATTTATACATTGCAAACAATCTTGACTAGGTGAATGTATGGATTGAAAGATGTAAACAAAATAATAGAGGTAGGTTATCATGGCAACGACTATCTGAATTGGTTAGAGAAGCTCGTCGTAACGGAGATGCCAATGTTACGCAAAGGGAAATTGATTTAGCATATGGTTTGAAACATGGACAGGAAAGCAAATTCACCCATTTTATTCAGTTATTTTATATTATATTAATGTGACTACATGTGTACTATATTTTTCAAATACTTTCCAAGCTATATAAATATATATGTTAATTTATTAATTGACAATGCATCTTTTACATATATGGCATATTGCAGTTGAAACATCACAAGGCTATGTGGTGCAATGGTCATAAATTTCGCATCAAACAATTGGATGAAACCAAGAAAACTTATGATAGTGGGATAACTGTAGTATTCCAGGTCACTAATGTTTCCTCTAGGAGTGATAGACATCCCCGAGAATCTGAAAATAGATACTATGGGTATTTAAATGATATACTTGAGTGTGACTTTAATTTCTTCAAATTAGTTATGTTCGATGTCAAATGGTATAGGTTGTGAATTCATGAACGCGATGAGGAAAGAACGGTATTAAACATGCCAATGGATTTCCAATGATCAAAACAATGGTGTTTGAAAGCAGACATGATCGCTATGTTTTTACAAGCCAATGTGAACAGGTCTTTTACTCAAATGTTCTAGGTGAGAGGGATTGGTCATTTGTTGTTAGATATGATCTAAGAGGAAGGCCATTTAAGTATACTCATTTACTGGAAGAATATGATATTGAAGATCAAGAAGATGATTCTATAGATTAGACAGAGTCGGAAGATCATGCAAGGTCAACAGATGAAGAAGACGAAGAAGATCATGATCCAAGTGTAGGAGACAATATTGCAATTCTTTATGATGATGTCGATGAAAATATTTTCGAAAATGACATTGATGATGATGATGATATCGTCAATCCTTTCAACATCGTTTTCGAATCGGATGATGATAGAGATTTTGAGTTTGATGAAGATGATCAAGATACAAAAGAAGGAATATTACACAGATGCTGAGGTTGGATTAGGTACATGACTATATATTTTATTGTGATTGAATTATTCTCTTAAAATAATCTAATTATAATGTCATGGGTTAATTACATGTTTTTAATTTTTATGTGAAGTTTTTATATCCTATGTTACATGTTGTTTAATTATTATGTGAAACCTGAAAATAGTTGCCAATATACTAAAGTACATGGTAAACTAAAAATATCATTTACAAACACATAATTACATTTACCTTCATCAATTTTTGTTTTGTAGTTTCTATGCATGAATCTTACTAGGACGTTGCTTTCGATTATTTTCTATTTTATAGATTGGGTATTGGGGATCAATTGAGAGTGATGTGAGGGGGAGGGGAGGGGTCATATGAGCTTCCACCTTCATGTGGTTGGCCTTGTTCAGTAGAGGATAAATTATTCTTGAAACCAAGAGAAGCTCTTTCATTTTTATACCATCATGATCGTAGATGTCATCAATATTGTTGTCATAGTATTGCATCAATGGAGTTTCGACGAACGTGTTTGTCATTTCTATAGATTTTTCATTGAAACCCTATTTTTATTTCAATGTACACAAATTGGTTGGTGCAAGTTTTAATTTTGCATCAGTCTTTCTTCATTTTTCTTTAAGGTTCTACATTAATGTATATACAATGTATTTGTGCCATAGTTGTGATGAAAAATCCCTCTTTTTCATGGATTTCTTAATAAACATCATAAAAATACTCCCTTGTGGTACTAGATGTGGTGACATGTGTACTGTCGAACAAATTTTACAAGGAACAAGGAACGAAAATTGTACTAGGACTAGACATGGGCAACAATGACCTGTGAATGGGGCCAACATTGAAATTTTTTCAAATTGTTTCTGTATGCACTGAAATTTGACATGGATGGACTATTAGCATGCATTAACGATATGGGAGGGTTTATGGACTCAAACTTGACTCACACACCCACTTTCTTCCATCATCAATTCATCATGTAAACCATAAACCCTATTTTTCATATGTTCTAGTAGATATGTTAATGATTCCTAATTTCATATTTTTATTTGACTCAAGGTACAACTAGCTTGCAAGGTATCAAATTTTAATTTCAATTTGATAAACCAAATATGAAATGAATCCTAATTAAAACCATCAAGTGTTGGAATTTGTCATTTAAGTGTAGTGTCATGTAGTTATCTTTTAAAACATAAAGAGAGTAGTCTTTATAGAAGTAGAGCAATATATTGATATTGGATTCTCTTCTAAGTTGATGTTGATCTTTTTAACCTTCGAGAAATATTGATATATATGGTGGTGTGAAAAGAATTAGAATACGTACTAGAGGAGAAAATCAAGGATAATTTAGTACCCATCACTTATGAAAACAAAATTGTCAGCAAGAGAGACAAAGAAGGGAATTCATCAGCAAGAGATAAGGAAAGGATATTGTCTCAAGAGTGACGAATGTAAATAATATTGCAATGAATTAGCTATACTATCAATGAAAAAAGTTCGTCGATAATATAGCTAATTCATCACAAGAATATTTACATGGGATAAACAAAGGAAATGTATGATGTGGTTCCAAGTACAACTAATTCGTTCCAAGTGTCTTCAACTGTACACATAGGATACAGTTCATTGCCTTTCTTCATTTTTCTTTCAGGTTCTACATTAATGTATATACAATGTATGTGTATCATAGTTGTCATGAAAAATCCCCTTTTTCAATGATTGATTAATCAACACCATAAAAATACTCCCCTGCAGTACTAGATGCAGGGACGTGTGTGTTGTCAAACCGAACAGAAATTGTACTAGGACTATACATGGGAAACAATGATGTGTGAATGGGGCCAACGTTGAAAGTTTTTCAAATTGTTTCTGTATGCACTAAAATTTGACATGGATAGACTATTTGCATTCTTTAACGACATGGGAATGTTTCTGGACTCAAATTTGACTCACACACCCACTTTTTTCCATCATCATTTCATCATATAAACCATAAACCTTACTTTTCTTTCAAAGTACACAAATTAGTTGACGCAAGTTTTAAGTTTGCATCAACCTTTCTTCATTTTTCTTTCAGGTTCTACATTAATGTATATACAATGTATGTGTGTCATAGTTGTGATGAAAAATCCCTCTTTTTTTGTTGATTTCTTAATAAACACTATAAAAATACTCCTTTGCAATACTAGATGCAGGTTCGTGTGTAATTTCAAACAAATTTTAAAAGGAACAAGGAACATAAATTGTACTAGGACTAGACATGGGAAACAATGACCTGTGAATGAGGCCAATGTTGAAATTTTTTCAAATTGTTTCTGTATGCAGTGAAATTTGACATTGATAGACTATTTGCATGCCTTAACGATATGGGAGGGTTTTTGGACTCAAATTTGACTGACACACCCACTTTATTCTATCATCAATTCATCATGTAAACTATAAACCATGTTTTCTTTCAAAGTACATAAATTGGTTTACACAAGTTTTAAGTTTGCATCTGTCTTTCTTCATTTTTCTTTCAGGTTCTACATTAATGTATATACAATGTATATGTGTCATAGTTGTGATGAAAAATACCTCTTTTTCGTTGATTTCTTAATCAACACCATAAAAATACTCCCTTGTAGTACTAGATCTGGGACATGTGTACTATCGAACGAATTTTAAAAGGAACAAGGAACAGAAAGTGTACTAGGACTAGGCATGGGCAATAGTGACCTATGAATGGGGCCAACTTTGAAAGTTTTTCAAACTGTTTCTATATGCACTGAACTTTGACATGGATAGACTATTTGCATGCCTTAACGATATGAAAGGGTTTCTAGAATAAAATTTGACTCACACACCCACTTTATTCCATCATCAATTCATCATGTAAACCATAAACCATATTTTTCTTTCAAAGTACACAAATTGGTTGACGCAAGTTTTAAGTTTTCATCAGTCTTTCTTCATTTTTCTTCCAAGTTCTACATTAATGTATATACAATGTATGTGTGTCATAGTTGTGATAAAAAATCCCTCTTTTTCGTTGATTGCTTAATCAACACCATAAAAATAATCTCTTGTAGTAATAGATGCAGGGACATGTGTATTATCAAACGAATTTTAAAAGGAACAAGGAACAAAAATTGTACTAGTACTAGACATGGGAAACAATGACTTGTGAATGGGGCCAATGTTGAAATGTTTTCAAAATATTTCTGTATGCACTGAAATTTGACATGGATAAACTATTTGCATGCCTTAATGATATGGGACGGTTTCTGGACTCAAATTGGACTCACACACCCACTTTCTTCCATCATCAATTCATCATGTAAACCATAATCCCTATTTTTATTTCAAAGTACACAAATTGGTTGACACAAGTTTTAATTTTGCATCAGTCTTTCTTCATTTGTCTTTCAAGCTCTACATTAATGTATATACAACGTAGGTGGTTCATAGTTATGATGAAAACTCCCTCTTTTTTGTTGATTGCTTAATCAACACCATAAAAATCCTCCCTTGCAGTACTAGATGCGGGGACGTGTGTATTGTCGAACGAATTTTAAAAGGAACAAGGAACGGAAATTGTACTAGGACTAGATATGGGCAACAATGACCTGTGAATGGGGACAACATTGAAATTTTTTCAAATTGTTTATGTATGCACTGAAATTGACATGGATAGACCATCTGCATGCCTTAACGATATGGAAGGGTTTGTGGACTCAAATTTGACTCACACACCCACTTTCTTCCATCATCAATTCATCATGTAAACGATAAACCATATTTTTCTTTCAAAGTACACAAATTGGTTGACTCAATTTTTAAGTTTGCATCAATCTTTCTTCATTTTTCTTTCAGTTTCTACATTAATGTATATACAATGTATCTGTGTCATAGTTGTGATGAAAAATCCCTCTTTTTCGTTGATTTCTTAATCAACACCATAAAAATACTCCCTTGCAGTACTAGATGCGGAGACGTGTGTACTGTCGAATGAATTTTAAAAGGACAAAGGAACGAAAATTGTAATAGTACTAGACACAGACAACAATGACCTGTGAATGGGGCCAACATTAAAAAAAATTCAAATTGTTTTTGTATGCACTTAAATTTGACATGGATAGATTATTCGCATGCCTTAACAATGTGGGAAGGTTTCTGGAATCAAATTTGACTCACACACCCACTTACTTCCATCATCAATTCATCATGTAAACCATAAACCCTATTTTTCTTTCAAAGTACACAAATTGGTTGACGCAAGTTTTAAGTTTGCATCAGTGTTTCTTCATTTTTCTTGCATGTTCTACATTAATGTATATACAATGTATATGTGTCATATTTGTGATGAAAAATACCTCTTTTTCATTGATTTCTTAATCAACACCATAAAAATACTAACTTGTAGTACTAGATGCGGGGACGTGTGTATTGTCGAATGAATTTTAAAAGGAACAAGGAACATAAATTGTACTAGGACTAGACATGGGAAACAGTGACCTGTGAATGGGGCCAACGCTGAAATTTTTTCAAACTATTTATGTATGCACTGAAATTTGACATGGATAGACTATTTTCATGCCTTAATGATATGGGAGGGTTTCTGGACTCAAATTTGACTCACACACCCACTTTTTCCATCATCAATTCATCATATAAACCATAAACCCTATTTTTCATATGTTCTAGTAGATATGTTAATAATTCCTAATTTCATATTTGTATTTGACTCAAGGTACAACTAGCTCGTAAAGTATCAAATTTTAATTTCAAGTTGATAAACCAAATATGAAATTAATCCAAGCATCATTTGATATCGTCGCAAGATCGACAAATGTAAATAATCTTGCGACGAATTAGCTATACTATCGACGAAAAAATTTTGTCGATATTATAGCTAATTCATCGTAAGAATGTGTCTTTGAATGGTGTTACATGGTTTGCAAGGAGTGTAGGGATTATATGGTGCAATGTAGTGTAGTTTATAAGAGCAATCTATATGATAAATCTCAAAATGGATAGTACAATATCTTGTTCATAAGACAAATATTCTTTGTATGTTTCCTTTGTGGTGGCCCAAGCCCTCACACATGATGCATGACAATGAGATGTAACAATTTCACTATTGAATGATAGTGTTATGTCACATGAAAATTCTGAATTGACTTAGTTTGCACTTAGAGTTATATGTCCCTATGTATATTTCTTTGAGTACCCATCTCCCATTTCCCTTAAATAATTGTTGGTCATCCACAAGGTGAAGCCCCCGTAATACTTATGAGTATTTAAGATGTGTATGGTGTTCTCTATAATCATAAAAGTTTAATATGTTAGAAATTATGACATTTTATTAAATGTTGTATAGGTGTACTAAGTGAACTATGAAATCTGCATGGCATTTTTAAAATTTGGGTCATTTTGCTTCCATTTATCCAGATAATTAGCTCATGCGTTTTTTCATTAGCAGTATTGCACACATAGTAATCTATTAATAAATTATTTCTTTTCTTAAAGCATCTTGTTCATTCCCATAGCTAGTTTTCATCGAAGTTGAAATTATTGCATTTCGTTTTCCTCTTGCATAGTTTAAAGAGTCAAATCAAAACTCCATCAGTTTCACAACCACTCCTTTGAGTAACAATAATCTAAAATCAAGCGCTAATTTAAATTTATCTAGAAACTTTTATAGGGCTCTTCAAACCCATCTTAGCTTACATGTAGAGCTTTGGAATAGGATTGTGAGAATAACTTTCCAAAGATGTTAAACAAACATAAATCCTTGAGTTAGGGAGTGAAATATGGTTGCCATATCACTAACTTTGGGAAGCCCTTCTAACACAACTTACAAGGGTGAATCAAGAGGTCGCATTGGAGCCCTCAGAGTAATCAAGCCTTCTTTGTTGGTCTTGGTGTCAACTGTCGACTATCCCCCCTCTGCTTTGGTATATTATGTGGTACCATAGAGGCCATAATATTTTAGACTTCCTACACAAGGTGATAGGATAGGGAAGGTGGTTTTGTACCTGGGATCAGCGTTGGCTACACTCACTCGGACTCCTTGGAGGTTTTCCCACTGCTCAGTGAGGTAACTTTCACCAGGGCATTAGTTTGTTAAGCAGGTTGTCAACGTAACTTTCCCACCCGCTAAAACTCATCCCCTTCGTGCATCGATCCTGCGATGTTGGATTCCATCACCAACTGGCGCTTCTTTGTAAGAAGGTTTGTTTGCATGCTTGACTCCTAGATTAATTAGTGTGTGTAGTTTTTTCTCCTTAGTTGGCCTTAGGATATAGTTTGTGTCTAATGGCATCATTTCCTAGATAATTCTTCATTTGATCAATACAAAATATGGATACCATTAAAATAAAAGGGAATAAAGAGGTAACAAATATCTCATACCTAACTTACATCTTATAATTCTCCAACATTGTTCTTTACACTTAGTGCAACAAAGACCAAATAGAATGGTTTACACAAGTTAAATGGAGAATGTGATTGGAGAATTCAAAATATTATCATAAACCCAAAACTCACATATTTGTACATGCACCATAGATTCACAATCTTTCATCAAGAGGTCTAGGAGAAATGCCTCCATGCAAAATTTTCCACGTCAGAATTGCCCATGTCCTTGATGGAAATATATAAAATTCCCTTGAAGATATTTTGTTAAGACCTAATATTGGCTCACTACCCCTTAACTGGGGCATATTACATTAGTAATGTTATTTTATTTATGTCAGATTTATTCCATTAGTTGTAATTATACCTCCTAGTCTCCTATATATACCAAGGAGACATTTTCATTTTGAATCATCTTGTACTTGAACCCTCTATAGCTACCTTACAATTTATGTGGGGTAAAAGGAGGTTGCCCCCTCGAAGAGGCTTATTATCTAAAATTATATCTTTTTCAAGCCATTGAGTACTTATTCTGAGGTTTTTCTATGCTATACTGATATTTGGTTCTTAACATATGGTATCAGAGCTCAAGGTCTTAGGGTTTCGCTGCTACATCTGAGACACCTTGGAATTTTCGCTATAACATTTTTTATAAAATGTTTCATAAGGAATGGATTGGAGGATATTTGGTACATAGACCAAGGTACTTTGGGTTAAAATTTCAGCCGATGATACCTTATACTTTAGGAGATACAGCCTGTGCAAGTTAGGGTTATGGAATCATCCTAAACTGAGTCATTGCGGAATTTTCTCTATAAAACATTTTATGTAACGTTTCAGACCATGAAATATGGAGGATATTTATGGAAATTAGTAATTTATCTGTGGTAAAAATTTCAGCTTCTAGGTAATCGTACATGTTTAGATACACCCTGTGGAAGATAGGGTATCTGACTAGTTCTATTGACTAGTCTCAAGAAGTTGTTCTAGGTAAAAAAATCATAACATTTTCCTAGAGTATCCAAATTGAGTGAGACTGGTTGCATTGTATATTTGATAGTCTTTAGTATTTTTGGTATGAGTTTCAGAATTTTATATCAATTATTTTGTGTGGGGCATGCTATACAAGTTAGATCTCCTGGAAAGGCCAAAAATCAGCAAGTTGTGGTGAAGTTGTTATAAATTCCATTTGGCACATCCAATTTGATCAGACCTGTGGCATTGCAGAGAAGAAATATCATATAACTACAAAACAAAAAGTTTCATACCCAGAAGGGCCAAAACTTTGGATATATAGTAGAAGAAATATTGTCTAGCAGAACCACCTCAAAATCAAGGTTCAAAAGTGATACCTAGCCAACATGCCACCCAAAAAGGGAACTTCTACACCAAATAAGCCTCCAGAAAATCCTA
>JZKD02S1705153.1:274927-287465 GCA_000966675.3 Picea glauca
GATATTCGGAGCAGGGTTTCCTCTGCTCAACAGAGCCTGCTTAACAAGGTAGGGGAGATTCAAGAAAACTACTTGTTAATACATCGAATCTCCGAGAATCTGATTAACAAAGAAAAAAACACAGAAGCTGCTCGGATTGCTTTTCAAGAGGCAGTTATAGCGACTAACAATAGGTTTTCGGGGCCACCTGGGCTCACCATTGCCGAACAGACTAGAGGCAATATCTTGTTAAAGAATTGGGAACAGATTATCGCTTCAAGCAAAGAGCAGGTTCAAAAGGTGACCAATTCGTTAGCAGAAGTCTGCAATGTCATGAATGGTGAGCAATTAGGAATGGAGATTGGAAGCGACGCCGAGGCACTGAGACAGGTAAATACAGATCGGATTTCTCTCGACATAAAGGAGGAAAATGAGAGGAATTTGGCAGAAATTTCTGGGTTGAACAGGGTAGACTCGGCTCAAATCGACAAGCATTTGATTCAGCCTAGTGCACAACTCGGCGCTCTTAAACTCGTCAATGAACAAATAGATGATAAACTTCCACAACTGGCCCGAGAGTGTTATTTTTCCGAAGCCAGTTGTCAAGCCGAGCCTTCGCAGCTTGTGACCCAGTTTGTAGGCAAGTGTATCATGTACACCGCATCTTTGCGAGGACAAGCGTCTAGCTCTTCTTGAAAATAGAATAGGTGAAATGGAGTTATTTCGTTCCCCCAGTTGTCAATGTAAAGACTTCACAGATTGTGTTTCAATTTTTACACAGATGTATCATATGTATTTAATTTAAGCAAAAACAAGCACCTGGACCTTTTTTGAAAACAGGTTCGGACAGATGGAGTAAGGTGGCTCCTCTAAACCGAGAGGCAAATTTTGTATAAATACATCACCAAAAGAAGAGAAGAAGGATGGACTTTTTGGGTATCAACTGTAATAGAGTTTTTGCATGAAGGAAGTTAATACAAGCAAAATTTGGAGATTCCTAATTCCGTCACGACTGTGTTGCAAGTTTGTTCGTTGTGTTTTATTGTTTCTTTTCATTTTGCTCTACATAATTGATGTATGTCACTATAATTTAGTACCACCACTACTATAGTGAAAGGGATTTTGTCTTTCTGTAATTGTCTCTTGTCTTTCCTCTGCACTAGCTTTAGCGGGTGTAAGACCAATTTACATTTACAGAATTGCATATTTATTCACATTATATCAATTATGTCCGTGTTAGTTTCTTCTTTTATGTACATGCGAGTTTTCTGTTCACTTGAATCTTGCGTTATTCACTGTTAAACATTTTTCTCTCATCTTGTATCTTTTTATAAAAATAACATAGTTACGAGAAAAGGCCTTCTGTTTGTTCTTTTATTTCATTCTTCGTGCGAGAGTTTCACTTCACTTAACCCAATCGAACAGCGTCGAAACCACTCGTTAAATCCTTCCTTACTGGTGATGTTTTCTCAATGACTGTCCCTGTAGCTATTCAACCGAATATTCAACCTGGACTCTCTGATCAAAATCATATCGCTTTAAGTCTTTTCGATATGATACTCATAACTGCTAACACTCGGGAAGAACTTGAACGTTCATGGGCAGCCATTGAACGTGACATAGCTGCTCAAGAGCAATGGGAAGCTAGACGTCGAGAACATAGAAACCTTCATTAGTTTCCTATACATAAGGTAACTTATCTTTGTATACACCTTTAATTACCTTCAAATGCCTTGACACTGTACTCTAAGCCTTAGTACAGAGTCAGTAACAACAGACTCTTTATGAAGGTGAAGAAATGCATAGGGACATAAATGATTTACAAAAGAATTTAGTAACAAAAGATGAACTACAAGAGATGATGGATTCAACGGAAACGAAGTTTGAGGCAATAAATACTAAGATGGATGGTTTAAAAGGGGAAATCATGGAAGGATTGAAAAACTTCCTAATAGAGAGGACACCTGAAAGTGAAAATGTATCCCATGAAAGTCATGACGAGGACACAAGGAAGGTGAATCCAGAATGGAGAAACTCCAACTTTGGGTTGAAGACCAACCACATTCCTAAGATCAATATGATGAAATTTGATGGCAAGGACCCAATCACATGGATACTTCAAATGGAGCAATTCTTTGATCTACATAATGTTCCACAAACGCAAAAGGTACGAATTGCTTCTTTATATTTAGAACCCAATCAATTTGTATGGTATCGATGTCTTTGTTCTCGCAAATCACTCGACACTTGGACAATTTTCATGGAAGAAATGATAGCACACTATGAGGATACAAGGAGAAATACCTTCTTTAGCCAATTGATAAATCTCAAGAAAAAGGGTTTAGTTACAAAGCACATTGAGAACTTCCAAAGATTGAATATAAAGATAACAGATATTCCAGATGAGCACTTGATTGATGTATTCATAGGAACTTTAAAGGATAACATTCAAATCCATATGTAAACCAAGTATTCATGTCAACCTATACACAATCTAAAAACCAATCATTCATGTCAAACTCTACACAACCATAAACCAAGCATTCATGTCAACCTCTACACAACCCAAAAACCTTCAAGCCTACATCCAATATTCTCCCAACCTCTTGGTCAGGAATACATGCAGCCTCAAAATTCTAATGTTTAGGGAAACTAGAATCCAATCATGAACATGTTAAACATTCCACCCTCTTGCATACATGGTATATTACCACATAGTCATCCCAGTATGGGAGGCGAAGGTGGGAATATACCATCATTTGGTTTGCCTCCAAGGTGTTGAGCTAGAGTTCTTGCAAGGCCTTGATATATTGTGAGGTCCTCACATTCAACTCACTAAACCTCTCTCTTATATTGAAACGTACCTCTCTTCCAAGTAATAGGGAAGCCCCTCCTCTTAGATCAATATTTTTTTCCCTTGATTTGACCCTCTCCTGGCCTCTTTAACATATCTCCCTTTTGATGGAATGTATATCTTTCCTTATTTCTCTCAAGTGATTGATCCACTCACTATCCATGGCCCAATTGAACCTCGGGTCTCCCCATCAACCATGCCATTATCCCTTAGATCCATGAGTCTTGGTAAATATATATTGATGGTTCCTCAAACTTTACCTTGAACTTCTATCCTTGATATATTCTAAACGAGCAAAGTAAATGTGTAGCAACAACAATTGGCCCCTTACAATCAAAACTTTCCAAAACTTATCCAAGGAATGTTAATGTCATACTCCAAAAAACTCATCTCCATTTGTAAACCAAGTATTCATTTCAACCTATACACAATATAAAAACCAAGCATTCATGTCAAACTCTACACAACCCATAAACCAATCATTCATGTAAACCTCTACACAACCCAAAAAACTACAAGCATACATCCAACATTCTCCCAACCTATTGGACAGGAATACATGCACCCTAAAAAATCTAACATTTAGGTAAACTAGAATCCAATCATGAACATGTTTAACATTCCACCCTCTTTCATCCATGGTATATGATCATGTACTCATCCAATTATGGGAGGGGAAGGTGGGAATATACCACCATTTGGTTTGCCTCCAAGGTGTTGAGCTAGATTTCTCGCAAGGCCTTGATATATTGTTAGGTCCTCACATTCAACTCACTAAACCTCCCTCTTAGCTTGAAACTCACCTCTCTTCCAAGAAAGAGGGAATCCCCTCCTCTTAGATCAATGGTTGTTTCCCTATATCTGACCCTCTCCCGACCTCTTCAACATATCCCCCTTTTAATGGAACATATATATGTTCGTATTTCTCTCAAGTGGTTGCTCCACTCACTATCCATGGCCTAATTGAACCTCAGGTATCCCCCTCAACCATGCCATTATCCCTTATATCCATGAGTCTTGGTACATCTATATTGACGGTTCCTCAAACTTTACCTTGAACTTCTATCCTTGATATATTCTAAACAATCAAAGTAAATGTGTAGCAACAACAATTGGCCCCTTACAATCAAAAATTTCCAAACCTTAGCCAAGGAATGTTAATGTCCTACTCCAAAACATTCATCTCCATATGTAAACCAAGTATTCATGTCAACCTATACATGATGCAGGAGCATCGCCAACTCATCAAGCAAGCCAGCACGGAAGCGGAAGACAACTGGACAGCACCAGCACAAATTTTGAAAACACCTTGATATTGTTGCGCAAACATTAATGTGTGGATTTAATGAAGCGCACTTTGTATATTGTAATGGACCTTGAGCGGATAGCTCTCGTCCTTAGGTAGATCGTCGGCATTTAATATAGTTAATGCAGGTAGATAGGAATTTAATTCTAGAATTGATAGCTTTAGAGCGCAAGAGGGAAACGGGTAATAGACACCCTCCTTATACATTGTAAGATTATTATGGAGTAGCGTTATTGAAGAGAGCATGCAGAGAATTGTATGAAGAACACCCATGTATAGATATTTGAATTAATAGAAGAAGACTTTGATTCAAATTCATGGTTTGTGTTGTTTCTCTGAGTATTGATGATATGCTCGTAAATGTTTGCTTCCTGTTATGAATTTGCTTTTATATGTTGTGTATGTGATTTCATGGTTGAATTGAAGTCTGGAGGGAACAAGGAATTAGTTTCAATTGTTTCTCTATCTTGAACCAGATAATTCCTGCAAGGAGTGCAGTTGAATCGTCCGCAAGGAGTGCGTTGACAGAAGGGTTCAAGTACAGATAACTTTTGTTCTAAGTTCCCAGAAGTGCAGATTGGGCACCGAAGCCATGCAAGGTGTGCATAGGCTAGATGAAGTCTCAGAGTTGCGATTCTGAGCAAAGGGACAGATTCAAAGCTTCAACACTTAGGCGTTGTTGGAGATTTGCCGCAAGGAGTGCGAGCAAGAGTTTCCTGAAGGGACTCGAAAGTAGTGGAAAAGATCAGGAGGGATAGGCCTTCAAACTCGTTGAAGGACGAAGTAGGAATGTTGTTCCTTGATAGATGAAAGGAGCATCACAGGCTTGCACACAGGGTGACGAGTTCTATGGAAGAGCATCTCGTCATTTCATAGATTTCATTTGGAAGGGACAGACGGTCGAAATCCTCCGAGGAGATTTTGCGAAGATCCGTGGATCGTTAGATCTCCCAGAGGTGCGATAAAGTTACAGTGTAGTGTGAAGAGGCTAGAAGTTCAGAGGAGCAAAGTCGTTGATCCAAGCTAGTCAGGGTCGTTGGATCCATCGCGAGATCGCCCATCGGGGTTTCATGAGAAAAGAGTTGAAAATTTGGCCACGGGAATCGCGATATTGCGATACGCAATATCCCAAAAGATTGAAGGACAGTGTGGGCCATAGAGAAGTTGGCGAGTGGAGTACAAGTGGCACGAAGTCATCGGGATCTCGCTGTGAGAAGTCATGAAATATTGGCGTTAGGATTCGTGATCCCACGAAGTCCGAAGTCTTGACGAGATAAGGGACCGTTGAAAATTCAATTCGTGAGCGTATCAAAGTTTCAGCACATCGGTACTCGGGAGCTGGGGAACCAAGTGTTTGGTGTCACGAGTAGCGAAGTCGCGATAGAGCCAAAGTCCCGATAGAGGAAAGAGGAAGTCAGGGTTGACTGGCGCATCGGGTCTCAAGGATTCGAGAGCCCAGAGATAGACAGTGAACTCGTGAAGCTACGAGTTCCAATTTCCTGACAAGTGAACAAAGGGGAGTCGAGCCGAAGAGAATCTGAGGGGTGCAAATTTCCCAATAGGGAAATAGAAGAACCTAGTAGTTCTTTGGGCCGAGAGAAGAAGAGGATCCTGTGAGTGCACGTAGACCTTCCGACCTATGGGTGGTGAAGGGGCCGCGTTGCCGTCAGTTGTGGTATCAGAGAGGGAATATCTCTTTGATTTCTGTAGCATAGAAAGAACATTCGCCATGCCGCCAAAGAGAAAAAGACAATCACCTGACCCAGAAGATAGGGAGGTGTGAAGAAGAGGTAGGCTGGCAGCAAATCCTGAAATGGAAAGACAGATGAGAGATCTCTGAGCAAGACTCGAAGATATGGAGACAGCTCAAAGACGCATAGCTAGTGCAGGGGAATTCAGTGATTCAGAAGATGAAGTCGAGGCTGAACGCGAGGAGGAAGTTGCAGCCGAAGATGCATCAACCGAGTGGTTGATCAAAGCCATTTCCAGTATGGGTGCGAAGGAAAAAATGGACATTCCAGTTTATGAGGGAAACTTGGATGCCGAGGAGATACTAGATTGGATAAGAGCTCTTGACACATACTTCGATTATGAAGATGTCAAGGAGGATAAGAAAGTCAAGCATGTTGTCACACGCTTGAAAGGACATGCAACATTGTGGTGGGATGAGCTACAAGCTGACAAATGTTGCAAAGGAAAGCAGAAGATTAAGAGTTGGGATAGAATGATTGCAAAGATAAAGGTGAAGTTCATCCTAAGAGACTACCAAATTACTCTGTTCAGAACAATGCAGAACCTAAGACAGAAGCTGATGACAGTGAAAGAATACACTGAGGAACTCTATCGACTGAACATCAGAGCAAGTCATCGGGAGAGAGATGATGAGAAGGTCGCCAGATATCTGAATGGTCTAAGATACGACATTCAGGATGAATTAAGCATGGTTACCATCAGAACGGTGGAGGATGCTTATAAGATGGCTTTGAAAGCTGAAGAGAAGTTGAGCCATAAGTAAGGTCAGCGAGGACGAGGTAGAAGTCATCCCAGAGGCAAGTCAATTTCCCAGGAGAGAACTTAGAATCCCAAGGAGGAATGGAAGAAACCTCAAACTCATGCAGAGAGAGGTGGAACCTCACAACGAGGGCCACATATTGAATAGAGAGGAAAACATAATGAACAGAGCAAAGGATATGCTGATGGAAATACTTTTCCTCGTACCAGAGGTCGAGGCAGAGGAAGAGGTGGAGTAATCACATGCTTCACATGTGGAAAGAATGGGCACAAGTATTACGAGTGTCCAGAGAAAAAGAAGGACATTGGAGAAGCTCACATCACAGAAGCGCAGAGGCATGATGTTGAGGATGAAGACGCAGAAGGCAGAAGATCGCTTATGATGCAAAACGTCCTTTTGACACCCGAGAAAGAGGTGGAACGTTCAATCCAAAGGACCAGACTATTCAAAATAGCTTGCAATACCAAGGATAGGGTGTGCAAGGTTATTGTTGACAGCGGTAGCACGGATAATCTCGTTTCAACCGAGATGGTGGAAAAGTTGGAGCTGGAAACGACTGATCATCCCAGCCCATACAGAGTTTCGTGGCTATAGAAAGGACACTAGGTAACTGTTACTAAACAATGCTTGGTGGAATTCAAAATAGGTGGATATAATGATAAGATTTTATCTGATGTTATTCCCATGGATGTATGTCATTTATTGTTGGGTAGACCATGGAAATATGATAGAAATGTGATTCATGATGGGAGAATGAACACATATACCCTGGAGAAGAATCGAAGAACCCATATGTTGCTTCCGATAAAGGATAAGCAGGTGAAGCTGGAAGTAAGCAACACAGTACTTCTCATCAGTGGGAAGGAGCTTCTTACGGAGGTTAAGAAGAAGGAATATCCACAATTCTTTGTTGTCAGGAAACCGAGAATTGTTTTGACTAGCACAAGAGTGGATGATTTTCCAGATGAGGTTCGGGAACTACTGGAAGAGTTCGTTGATATCATAGTGGATGAACTACCTCATTTGTTTCCACCGATGAGGAGTGTGAGTCATCATATAGACCTCATACCAGGAGCTAGTTTGTCGAATAAAGCCACATACATGTTGACGTTGCAAGAGAATGAGGAGGTCAAGAAGCAGGTCCAAGAGTTATTGGACAAAGGATTGGTCAAAGAAAGCTTGAGTCCGTGTGATGTTCCAACAGTGCTCAGTCCAAAGAAATATGGAGGTTGGAGGATGTGTACTGATTCAAGAGCGATCAATAAGATAACCATCAGGTACAGGTTTCCATTGCCGAGGATAGATGATCTAATGGATTTCCTAAGTGGGGCAAAGTATTTTTCAAATATAGATTTGAAAAGCGGATATCATCAGATTCGCATGAGGGAAGGCGATGAGTGGAAAACAGCCTTCAAAACTAACGAAGGTTTGTATGAATTGCTAGTGATGCTGTTTGGTTTGACGAATGTGCCAAGTATTTTTATGAGGTTGATGAATGAAGTCATGCGGGAGTTCATCGGGAAATTTTTCATTGTGTATTTGGATGACATACTGATTTACAGCAAATCAAAGGCTGAACACTTGAAGCATTTGGCCATTCTGATGAAGAAGATACAGCAGGAGAAGTTGTTGATTAATATGAGGGAGTCCTCATTTATGAAGACATAACTCATTTACTTGGGTTCTGTTATTTCGGCTAATGAGTTGAGGATGGATCCGGGTAAGGTAGAGGTGATCAACAATTGGCCATCACCGAGAAATATTTTCGAGGTGAGGAGTTTTCATGGTTTAGCTAGTTTCTACCAAAAATTCAGCAGGAATTTCAGTGGGATTAGCGCAGCTATGATGGACACAGTGAAGAAGCGACATAAGTCTTTTCATTGGACAGCAGAGGCTGAGAAGAGCTTCAATCTGTTGAAGCGGAAGATCATGGAACAACCAGTGTTGGTGTTACCGGATTTCCAGAAAACATTTCAAGTGAAATGTGATGCGAGTGGTTTTGCCATAGGAGCGGTCTTGAGTCAAGAAGACAGGTCAATTGCATATTTCAATGAGAATATGGATGAGGCAAAATTGAAATACTCCACGTATGATAAATAATTTTATGCTATCATACAGGCGCTGAAGAAGTGGAGGCATTACTTGATCCCGAAAGAATTTGTTTTGTACAGTGATAATCATGCATTACAGTTTGTGACTCAACAGGAGAAGTTGAATCAGAAACATGCAAAATAGGTAGAGTATATGCAGAATTTCACATTTGTGATTAAACATATTTTGGGTACTGCTAAAAAAGTGGTTGATGATTTGAGTAGGAAGTGTTTATTGCTGCAGGAATTCCGAGTCAAGACGTTAGGTTTTGAAAATCTCAGGGACATGTACGCAGGTGATGTAGATTTTGGAGAGGCAAATGAAGCAGCTAAGAATCTAGTTCTCAGAGATAGGAGTCCATTGATATATTATATGATCCAGGAAGGATTGTTGTTCAGAGGCAATCAACTGTGTATTCCTAAATGCTCCATGAGGGAGAATCTGTTGAAGGAAAAACACAGTGGAGGCTTAGCAGGACATTTTGGCCATGACAAAACATTCGCGAAGTTGAATGAGTCGCATTTTTGGCTAGGGATGCGAGAAGATGTCAAGAGGTTCATTGACAGGTGCAAAATTTGCTAGCATTTGAAGGGGAGAAAGAAGAATGCAGGTCTTTATCAGCCATTTCCCATACCAGAGAGGCCATGGGAGGCAATTAGCATGGATTTCAGATTGGGTTTTCCAAGGATGAAAAGAGGATTTGATTCCATCTTTGTAATAGTGGACAGGTTTTCAAATATGGCACATTTCATTCCATGCCAAAATACCATCGATGCGACTCACATCGCAAATTTTTTCTTCAAAGAGGTCATTCGACTTCATGGGTTGCCGAGAAGCATAGTTTCGGACAGGGACACAAAATTCATAGGGCATTTTTGGAGGACCTTATGGAAGAAGCTAGGAACTAACTTGGTGTTTAGTTCTACTTATCATCCTCAAATGGATGGAAAAATGGAAGTGGTCAACAGAAGTCTGGGACACTTGCTAAGAAGCTTGGTGACAGAGCACCATAGCAGCTAGGATAACATATTGCCACAGGCCGAGTTTGCATACAATGATTCAGTGAATCGGAGAACAGGGAAGAGTCAATTTTTGATCGTGTATGGTATGCAGCCGAGAGGAGTAACTGAACTGAGGGATTCAAAACAGACTGCGACTAGCAGTGCTAGTGCAGAGGAGTTCGCTGAGGCAATGAAGGAACTTCACAGCAGGGTGAAGGAACGACTGCTGAAATCAAATCAGGAGTATAAGTGTAGAGAAGATCAGCATCGGAGACAACTTCAGTTCAAATTTGGTGATCTGGTTCTGGCACACTTGAGGAAGGAAAGGTTCCCAAGGGGAACATACAACAAGATGAAAATGAATAAAATCGAGTCGTGTAAGATCTTGAGAAAATTCAGAGAAAATGCTTATGAGATTGAGTTGTCGGATGGCATCGGGATATCTTTGATATTCAATATTGCAGACTTATACCCATACAGGGCTGGAGAAACAGAGACTAGAACTGAGGAGCCAGTGATCCAGTGGACGAAGAAATTACCAGTTGCAGAAAAGCCACAGATGGAGTGCATAATGGACAAGAAAGTGGGTAAGAGGACCAGGAGGAAATAATACTTCGAGTATCTGGTCAAATGGAAGAACCACCTAGTGGAATATGCCAGCTAGGAGATAGAAACAGTGATACAGAAGCATGGACAGACCATGCAGGAGCTCATGGATAGGAGCCCATGAAATTTTTCAAGCCGAGGAGTATGATGCAGGAGCATCGCCAACTCATCAAGTGAGCCAGCGCGGAAGCGGAAGACAGTTGGACAGCACCAGCACAAATTTTGAAAACACCTTGATATTGTTGCATAAACATTAATGTGTGGATTAAATGAAGTGAACTTTGTATATTGTAATGGACCTTGAGCGGATAGCTCTCATCCTTAGGTAGATAGTCGGCATTTAATATAGTTAATGTAGGTAGATAGGAATTTAATTCTAGAATTGGTATCTTTAGAGAGCAAGAGGGAAACAGGATATAGACACCCTCCTTGTACATTGTAATATTATTATGGAGCAACATTATTGAAGAGAGCATGCACAGAATTGTATGAAGAACACCCATGTACAGATATTTGAATTAATAGAAGAAGACTTTTATTCAAATTCATGGTTTGTGGTGTTTCTCTGAGTATTGATGATATGCTTGTAAATGTTTGCTTCATGTTATGCATTTGCTTTTATATGCTGTGTATGTGATTTCATGGTTGAATTGAAGTCTGGAGGGAACAAGGAATTAGTTTCAATTGTTTCTCTATCTTGAACCAGAGAATTCCTGCAAGGAGTGCAGTTGAATCGTCTGCAAGGAGTGTGTTGACAGAAGGGTTCAAGTAGAGATAACTTTTGTTCTAAGTTCCCAGAAGTGCAGATTGGGCACCGGAGCTGTGCAAGGTGTGCACAGGCTAGAAGAAGTCTCAGAGCTGTGATTCTGAGCAAAGGGAATCAAGAGTGTTGTTGCAGGTGTGCACAGAGTCGAAGCTTCAACACTTAGGCGTTGTTGATGATTTGCCGCAAGGAGTGCGAGCAAGAGTTTCCTGAAGGGACTCGAAAGTAGTGGAAAAGCTCAGGAGGGATAGGCCTTCAAACTCGTTGAAGGACAGAGCAGGAAAGTTGTATCTTGATAGTTGAAAGGAGCGTCGCAGGCTTGCGCGCAGGGTGACGAGTTATGTGTAAGAGTGTCTCGTCATTTCATAGATTTCATTTGGAAGGGACAGATGGTCGAAATCCTCCGAGGAGATTTCACGAAGATCCGTGGATCATTAGATCTCCCAGAGGTGTGAGAAAGTTACAGTGCAGTGTGAAGAGGCTAGAAGTTCATAGGAGCAGAGTCATTGATCCAAGCTAGTCAAGGTCATTCGATCCATCGCGAGATCGCCCATCGGGGTTTCACGAGAAAAGAGTTGAATATTTGGCCACGGGAATCGTGATATTGCGATACGAGATATCCCAAAAGATTGAAGGACAGTGTGGGCCATAGCGAAGTTGGCGAGTGGAGTACAGGTGGCACGAAGTCATCGGGATCTCACCGTGAGAAGTCCCAAAATATTGGCGTTAGGATTCGCGATCCCGCGAAGTCCGAAGTCCTGACGAGATAAGGGACCATTGAAAAGTCAATTCGTGAGCGTATCGGAGTTTCGGCACATCGGTACTCGGGAGCTGGGGAACCGATTGTTTGGTGTCACGAGTAGCAAAGTCACGATAGAGCCAAAGTCTCGATAGAGGAAAGAGGAAGTCAGTGTTGACTGGCACATCAGGTCTCGGGGATTCGAGAGCCCAAAGATAGACAGTGAACTCGCGAAGCTACAAGTTCCAATTTCCCATCAAGTGAACAAAGGGGAGTCGATCTGAAGAGAATCTGTGGGGTGCAGATTTCCCGATAGGGAAATAGAAGAACCTAGGAGTTCTTCGGGCCGAGAGAAGAAGAAGATCATGTGAGTGTGCGTGGACCTTCCGACCTACAAGTGGTGAAGGGGCCACATTGCCGTCAATACACAATATAAAAACCAATAATTCATGTCAAACTCTGCACAACCCATAAACCAAGCATTCATGTAAACCTCTACACAACCCAAAAACCTGCAAGCATACATCAAACATTCTCTGAACCTCTTGGACAGGAATACATGTAGTCTCAAAACTCTAAAGTTTAGGGAAACTAGAATTCAATAATGAACATGTTCAACTTTCCACCCTCTTTCAACCATGGTATATGACCACGGACCCATCAAAGTATGGGAGGCAAAGGTGGTAA
>JZKD02S1705153.1:292573-313224 GCA_000966675.3 Picea glauca
GGGGCCAAGGGGCCAATAATGGTTATTAGCTTTCCAATGAATGGTACACGGGGCCAATCTTCCCAGGTAATTGTTAATGTTATTATTTCACTTCCTTCATAATCATCAATTTGAAAATTTTCCTAGGAATTATTTTTGCTATACTCTAATGTAACCTTTATCTAAAAAAGTATTGGTGATTCCCCATTCCTCCTACTATGCAAAACCAACCTAGAATTTCTAGCAGCCTTCCAAAGTTTTAACTGTTAAAGGGGAAAATTGGATTAAAGACTTGTTGTAAGGCTTATAACATCAAATTGGATTATGCACTAGCGATGAGTCAATCGGTGTATTGTATCCAACTACCCTATTTATTTCAACAAAAAAATGGAGATTTGGTTATGAGAAACAATCACAAACATAGTTCAATATCACAACTGTAGATTTTAGAAATTGTGTGTAATAACTCTATTGAATACATTGCAATAATTTTGTGTATACAATGTATTATCACAACTGTAGATTTTAGAAATTGTGTGTAATCAATTTATTGGATATATTTGCAAGAATTTTGTGTATAATGGCTGCGAGTTTTGTAATTTATTTTAATGTGTAAAAGTTCTTTGTGTGATGTATGCAAGTGAAAAAAGATAATTGTAGTTTAGTGGTTTAATTATTTTTATAGTAATTATGTTGTAAGGAATTTCACTATGAACCAATTATAAAGTGTCATTAGTCCTATTTGTTATTTTTGAATCTCCATGGCCATAAAATCACTTGTCAAGATCAACATGGAAGTTTGTGCATTAGTGGTAGTCTTTTTTTTGTAAATAAAAAAGGGATTTTCCTATTACTAAGATTTTAGAGCAACGAAGTGCCACATTTCAACAATCTGCCACCTGTTCCGCCAAATTAGCGGAAACTGGAACAGGTGGTAGACTATGATGTCATTAGTTAGAATGGTTATCCACCATCTGCCCTGCCAAATGGAAACCAGAGCAGGTGGCAGATTTGATGTCTTACTGAACTGTTCTATGCATATAAGAAAAACTACCAACTGAAAAAAGATGACAGAACTGTAAAACTGCATCATCGCAGTATAGAGATTTGATCTAAGAGTGTGTAAGGTGAACATAGAAAATAAATTACACATTAGCACCTGGGGGCATGTCGTTCAGAGCGTTGTTGAAGGGGTTGTCCATGTGCTGGAGCACGAAAGGCCTTGCATAGGTCAAGCAACGCTGAGTTGTAGGTGTATTCAAGAAGGCATTATAGAACATGTCAATCTGTTGGTGCATGAGGGTGTCCCGGTGTATCTGGTCATCCATCTAGTTCCTTAGCTCGAAGACAACCTCAAGATACTTAGGATGGACGAAAGTTGGTGGAGCATGGCAGAAATCAACCCTTACCAAGACTCCTCTATATATGCATGTGTATCTTGATTTATTCTTTTTATATTTTGGTTCAAATGATTTATTCTTTTTATATATTTTGGTTCAAATGTTGGTTTGACTAGGGTGACCTGTTGACATGAAGAGAGACTTCATGGTTTGAATAGGGTTCATTTTCTCTTGACATGAAGAGAGAGTCCATGGTTCGACTAGGGTTCACCACTTGATGGTCACAAAAAAAAGGGTGATCCTCATATTGAATGCCAATGTGTTAAAAAAAGTGAGAGTTCACGCTCGTTTAGGGTTCAACTAGGGTTCACCATCAGAATGTGTTAAAAAAAGTGGGCTCATGCTCATTTAGGGTTCAACTAGGGTTCATCATGTGATGGAAACATAAGGGTGGTTATATAACTTGCAGACTGAATGCTAATGTGTTATATTCCACATGGTCCTTAGATGCCAATGTGTTAAAAAAATTGAGAATTCACGCTCACTTAGGGTTCAACTGGGGTCCATCGCATGATGGTGACATAAGGGTGGTTATCCAACTTGTAGATTGAATGCCAATGTGTTATATTCCACATGGCCCTTAGACTGAATGCCAAATTGAAAAAAAACATTAACGAGTTCATGCTAGTTTAGGGTTCAACTAGGGTCCACCACATGATAGCCACATAAGGGTGGTCATCCAACTTGCAGGCTAAATTCCAATGTGTTATCTTCCACATGGTCATCGAGGGAATGTATGAACTAATTATGGCGGTTATTTCACTCTTAAAATCAACTCATTTTTTCCTTGTAGGTCATATCAATGCCACTTCCAGAGTGATTTAATACCTAATTTGTGGCATACAAATATCACAAGAGGATGGCTTGCACCCTTCATGGTCATAGGCAAATTTCAAACAAATTTCATTTGGCTTGATGGATTCTCACATTCCATCATCATTTCCTTTGTTCATCCCAAAACATAAAAATTATTTGAGAAGAAAGCAAGAATGTCTATCTATGTTTCCTCTGGTAACGCATTCTTCATTGGTTTAATTGGTAGAGGTACAAATAAGAGGGTAAACCCTTTTCCTTCCCCAAGGGTTTGTGAGTAGAATTGAAAGGTGATGGTTATGAATTTGTATTTCTAGTAAAAGAGGATCCCATGTTTTGAAAGGCGACGGTTACGGATTTTGACACGATCTTTCATTTTCAAGTATCCTTTTGAAAAGGGTCCAAATTTTCTTTTCTCCTTTTTAAAATCTTAGTTGGCTTTTGGGTTGAGAGAAAAAAAAAATGTCATTGCAGATGCAAGGTTTCTATTTACCAATAAATGTTGTCATTGGAGGTTTGTCTGCCAACAAATGTCATTGGAGATTGCATGGTTTTTAGACATGCAGGGGTTCTAGGGTTTATCAATTGCCTATATTAGGCACAGTGCTTTGTGCAAAGTTGTGTGTTCATGTTAAGGATTTTTTTCCTTGAAAAATCTCCTAGGTTTTATTACTAGAGAAATATTTCTAGCTTCTATTCTAATGACATTGGTGTTTCTCATTTCATTTTATTTTTTTTTAAAGGCAAGCTCCAACATTTTCCTCAACGTAGTTAGGGTTATATTGTTGGAAGTTTGAAATAAGATGTTTGGTTTTCTTATTTCATTTGTTTGGTTTTAAATACAAAGTCCAACATTTTCCTTAGGGTTATGTTGTTGGAAGTTTGAAATAAGATGTTTGGTGTTTCTCATTTCATTTGTTTTGTTTTAAAGCCAAAGTTCAACATTTTTCTCAATGTCGTTAGGGTTCTATTGTTGAAATTTTGAAACAAGATGTTCAACAATTATTTACTTGACTACATTTACCACAATTGCTTATTAGTAGACTTGTTTTTTATTAGTAAATTTTATTAATGAATGTTATAGATGTTTGGCAATGTTTTTTACTCAAAAATCCTTTTTAGAGACTGTACACTTTTGGTTATAATTGTATGCAATAAATACTTTGCACATTCATGAAACATATATCGTAAAAGAATGATCAACATACTATGAATAAGGGAATCAAATTTTATTTTTATTTTTAAATAAATATATGTCGTCGCAAGAGTGACGACTGTAACGATTCTTGAGACGAAATAGCTATACTATCGACAAAAAATATTCATTGATTGTATAGATATTTCGTTGCAAGATTCCTTAGAGTCATCACTCTTGTGATGATGCCTTCGATAGTTTATTCATCGCAAGATTCTCCACCTTGTCTCTCTTGTGATGATCTCCCTAGCTTGTCGCTCTTGCGATGATTTCCCTTCCTTATCGTGCTTGTGATGATTTCCCTACCTTGTCGCTATTGCAACGATATCACTTCCTTGTCACTCTTGCGATGATTTCCCTACCTTGTCTCTCTTGCAACGATATCCCTTATTTGTCACTCGTGTGAGAACTTCCTTGTTTCGTCGCTCTTGAGACGTTGTTTCAGGTTTGTCTCACTTGCCATGGCATATGAAGTGACGTTTGGGAGACCCAATATTTGTCTTAATATCCATGACATAACGTCGCAATAATGTCGAAAGATTCGTCGCAAAATGACCCAAATTTACTCGTGAATGGTATGTGAAAAGAATGAATCTGGTTGACACGTGTCATGTGAAAAGTGGGTCCACATCACCCTTAGGTAACATCATCATGCTGTGTCACTCTGACACTACAAAGATTTGGGCTTTGGATAATTTCACAACTTCTCCCCACCCTTTCCTCCGAATGGAGAATTTCAAAACTTTTGAATCCTTCCAAAGTCCACATAATTTTGTTGTCATCAACTATGGTGGTGACACGTGGCCCCACCAATGAGTGACACATGTCATGTCTCAATTGGAAGAAAAGGGCTTGTCAAAGGTATGAATCAAGATGACACGTGGTATTCTTAGAGTAGGTCTGCGTCACTCTAGGTGACATCATCATGTCATGTCATACCCAAATCTCTGGAACTTCATCCCTTTGGGCTTCAAAGGATTTCTCAACACAACACAACATTTCTTCTGAATGTCGAACTTCTGAATAGGTCCATGTCACTCTGGCGCTCTGGGACTTCGAGGCTCTGGGACTTCGAAACTTCAAGTTTCGGAGGATTTCGCTACTAAGAACCACAAAACCTTTGAACTGCCAAAATTATGAATACAAGTTAATATGTTGACATGTGTCCCTGAAAATAGATGGTCATGATTTTCTCCAGAGTTCAAGACTTTGAGAGATATTATTTCAGGAAGCTTAAGGACTTGCTTCTCCCAGACTGTTGAACCTCCTAACTACAGTGAGATCTACGTCTCACGCTCGCTCGCATGCAGATATGATGGTTGGGATATGATATTCTCCACTATGCCTCACCTCCTGACCTATGCATGATCCAATGACCTAGATCTATCATGGGACAAATCCAACAGTCAAGAAACCCTCCCAGTGATCTATGGCGTAGATTCACTCTAAGATTTTGGAGCTTCGGGGATTTTACCTCCTTTTTCAACAAGACTTGACATTTGTCAAAGCTAGAAAGTCTGAAGGACTCTGGTTCTTAATGACCCCGCACCTTCTCCAAATCCGATGGATTTGAAGGATCTGACTTCTCCCAAATATATCCAATGATCCAAAACTAAGTTGATCCCACAGTAGCGATTATTCCCAAAATAAAGAGGGATGGCCACAATCCTTCAATCCCTTACTAAGAATCTCAGACGTTTTGGCTTCTGCATGATCTCTATAATGCCATTCCTCATGATCTTCATGACCTCAAGGTCCTAACTCAATCTCAACCACAAGATATTGTCTAATAGATTCGTCTCATTACGGCCTGGTGTTTCAACCAGAAGCTTTGATACCAAACTGTAACATACCCAGTCACCCACAGGCTAAAATACGCTACTTCAAGCTCTCTCTCAAAATTAATTCTCTTATAGATACCTTTCAAATTAATAAATATTCATAAAAGAAAGGAACTAAATGGCATGCACAACAATAAGCAGTAAGCATGCATATTCTAAAGATTGAAGTTCAACGATAAATACATACGCAACAGAATAAATCATACACAGATAAATAATACTATAAAAGAGATCACTTATATTTAATAAATAAAACCACTGACTCGTTGCATACCAAGGACATTCCACCCAACCGTAGAAATTTTTTCTCCAAGTCTCAACAGTAATGTCACCCCTGAGCATGGGCTATGAATCCACAAGGATGGTTCTAGAGTGTTACTCGAATCCCCAAACCAGTTAGCTCTCAATCTCTCATAGGATTCCCCATCACCTACAATAATCCAAGTACCCATATCTCTTCTACCCAAGCTACACCACCCAAGAGAATGGACCCCCACCCTTCTTTGCCACGCAGTCCTTTAGGAATTCCTTCTCCTTCCAAGGATCCAGTACAGCTAGTCCATAATCTCCATGCTAGGACTCTCAGGACTTGCAACTGTGAGTAAGGTTGAACACAGGACATAACATCTTAAACATGCAGGCCTCGATTCATGGCTAGATTACACCAAAAATCTCTATATACAATAATACCATGGCTTCTATTCAACAATTCACCTTCCTTTCCTAAGACAAGACATGAAAATGAGTAAAGATGAGTGGGTGATAGAAATTAATGGAGTGATATCTCCACAAAATATGTAAGCATAGAAAAATGGAGTGCATGTGTGAACAAATGAATGAGTGAGACAACTAGTAGAAGAACCTGAACGAGAATGGGAGTGAGAACCTCCCCAAAAAAAAAGGGATGGGTTTATGTAAATCTTGGGGATCAAAAACCTCATGGCCTTCCCCCAAGAAGCTCATGTAACTAATTTCCTCCATTAACAAAATGGAGACATAAAAATATAAAAATAAATACGCATCCCCTCAAGACCCCTCTCTTGTGGAATCATATCCCCCTATAACTCTTGTATGTGTTCGTCTAGCAGCCAAAGATGTATTTATTATTAATAATGATTAAAACATCACATTTCTTAAGCACACTAGCCTCTTTTAATTGTTTGGGCACTCTAGCCTCTCATCAAGTAACAAAATACATTATTTAATATGGGGCTCAAAACCTAGGGTGTTACATTACACATACTAAAACTAATAGATATATATTATATATTATATAATAATACAATAAATAATTATTATATTATATATATATATATAATACATTAACTATATTTATAATATATAATATAACGTATATATATAATATAACATATAATAACCAAAAATAAAAACAAAACTCGTTGCCAAACGAAAACAAAACCCAACAAAAACAAAATTCCTTTCCAATCAAAAAACAAAACCCTCTACATGGAGCTCATCGATCCTGACACCTGTGCTTCGAGATCATTGATCCCGAGAAAAGATTTGTTCCTAAAAATAAGAGAGAACTAGTCCCTCAACATCAAGAGGTTTATTTCTTCTTACAACAAGAGAGAACCCTCCCCGTGTGGATTGTGAATATAGTGACCCTTGTTCCTGATAGCAAGCCTCACGTGAACAATGAAGACAATGACCCCACCTAATTTAAGATACCATATCTATTATAATATCCAAAACAGAAATATTGTAGAGAATAGTAGTGGAACAACACAATAGATGAAACCACAACACCAAAATAATACCTTTATTGATAGGAAACAATGTTCACTTGCCTCTTCGAGGGGGAAACCTATATCAGAGTAGTGCTCTATCATAATAATTCTCAATACAAGATATCCAATACCTCCTACTCTTATTTATACTAATTATATATTCTAGGAAAACTTCTAGAGCAAGATCTTTCTAGATTTAGTGGAAGATTCTATTAGGCTTTCTTACATTGACTTATCCCCCTTATTTAATAGGCCTTATTAAATAATGTCAGCCTTTATTACATAGAAAATATATCATACTAACTAATGACCTAGAAACAGGGGTTAGGATCAGATCCTAGCATTCCCTCCCCATTCAAAAGTGGCCTTGTCCTCAAGGATGAAGATGTGGAAACTGTTGGAGTATGGTCGATGGTTCCCAAGTTGCATCCTCTGGTGATGTGCCCTTCCACTTGATCAAAAATTCCTTGATAGTTCTACCATGCAACCGAAGTTCACATGCATTGAGGATGACTTCTGGTTGGAGCCAAAGGGATCCTTCGTCATCAAATTTAGGAAGGATGGTTTGGACCCTACAATTTTGTCCCACCACTTTCTTTAAACAGGAAACATGGAACACTAGATGGAATTTGGAAGTAGCTGGAAGGGCCAATTTGTAGGCCACTGAACCAATATGTTTGATGATATAATAGGGTCCATAAAAATTGGGCGTGAACTTGACATGTCCATGGGCTTTAAGAGATGTTTTTTGTAAGGTTGGAGTCTAAGAAACAACTGATAACCTTCCTGAAAAAATCGTTATAAACGATTTTGGTCCACCTATTTCTTCATGTGATTTTGAGCCATGTGCAGGTTATCCTTTAGAGCTACAAAGGTGGTTGTTCTAGCTTATAACATTTTGTCAATATATTTGAACTTTGATGTCCCTGGAAGATATGTAGTGACTATAGGTGGCCATTGGCCATATACCACTTCATATGGGGTCATTTTAGTGGTTGTATTATATGAATTATTGTACCACCATTATGCCAAGGGAATCAAACCCACCCACTAGTGTTTTTTTCAGAAACAAAACATCACAAGTAGGTTTCCACACATTTGTTTACCACTTCCATTTGGTCGTCGGACTGGGGGTGATAGGCGATGCTCATGTTTAGTTGGGTTCAATGCAATTTAAACAACTCTTTCCAAAATGTGCTAGTGAAATTCGGGTCATGATCAGACACAATAGAGGTAGGTATTCCATGCAACTTGGAAATTTGATCAAGGAAAACTTTCACTACTAGTCCTGGTGTGAAAGGGTGGTTGATGCACAAAAATGAGCATACTTGGAGAGGAGATCAACCACCACCATGATGATTGACTTATTCCCAACTTTGGGGAGGACCATTATAAATTCCATGGAGATGTTCGTCCACATAGAAGCTAGAATGGGTAGGGGTTGCATAGCTCCTAGAGACTTAATGGTTTCGCCTTTATTGCATTGGCACACCTCACATTCAGTGACAAAGAGAAGGATGTCCTTCTTCATTCCTTCCAATAAAAAAGAACGATGGGCACAAGCATAGGTCTTTTGGAAGCCAGAATGGCCCAAAATAGCAGATGAGTGCAACTCATTTAAGAACCTTGGATTGAGGGCTGAAGATGGTGATAAAACCAAATGATCTATATACCTCAGAATATTGTCTTTCCAAGTGTAGCTGAGGGGAATATTAGGGTCCTCCTGAAGTCAATGAATTATCATGGACATAGTTGGGTGTGTTAGACACTTTTTTCGTACTTCCTCAATCCAATTTGGAACATGTAAGGATAAGGCAAAGAGGGATTCATCCTCCTCATTTTTTCATGGCAAGTCATCTGCCACTATATTTTCTTTTCCTTTTTTATATATGATTTCATAATCATAACCCAACATTTTGGTCAACCACTTGTTATTTTCTGGGTAGGATAACCACTGCTCTAAAAACTACTTTATACTATGGTAATTTATTTTGATCTGAAAATGGTGTCCCAAAATATATGGCCACCATGTGTGCAATGCATGAAGAATAGCCATCAGTTATTTTTCATACATAGATATTCCCAAATTATGACCACGCAATGTCTAGCTAGTAAAGGGAAGAGGTCGACCATCTTGTGTGATCATTGTGCCAATACCAATGGTGGAAGCATCAGATTCTACCATAAAAAATTTTATGAAGTCAAGAGATGTTAATAATGTAGTAGTGCACATGGACCGCTTTAAATATATGAAGGATTTCTCGGTAGCATGTGTCCAACGAAAATGCATTCTTCTTAAGAAGGTCGTTCAAGGGCTTAGCAATTTTTCCATAATGGTTTACAAACTTCCTATAATATCCTTTGAGATCGAGGAAACCTCAGAGGATATTTAAGTTCATGGTTCATAGCCAATCCTACATAGCTTGTATATTTTTGGGATCCACTCTTACCCCATCTCGACCCACAATGTGTCCCAAGTATTACACTTCGCTAGACACAAAGAAACATTTGTTCTTTTTGAAAAACAATTGGTTTTCCTATAGCAAGAGAAGGAATTCGTCCACATGGATAAGGTGGGAATCCCAAGTGCAGTTGTAAATGAGGATGTCATCAAATAAAACCAAGACAAACTTTTGAGTGTAAGGTTTCAATATTTTATTCATGAGACATTGGAAGGTGGATGGGGCATTACAAAGTCCAAAAGGCATGATATATAATTCATAATGTCCTTCATGAGTTCTGAAAACAGTCTTCGGAATATCTTCCTCCTTCATTCGAATATGGGGATAGCCTGAGTGAAGTTCTAATTTTGTGAATAAACGTGCACCCGGGAGTTCATCCAACAGATCATCAATGAAAAGAATGGGAAACTTATCCTTGATGGTTAGTTTATTCAGGGTATGAAAATATGGAACACATGCGCCAAGCACCTTATTTCTTTAAGACCATCACCAATGGGGACGAATAAGGGTTGGTACTTGGGAAAATTACCCTTGCATCTAGTAATTCTTGTACCATCATTTTTATTTCATTATTTTGAGAAAATGGATACTTGTAGGGGCATACATTGGGGGTTTTACTACCAAGAAGAAGAGGGATGTTATGATCATGCTCACCCTTGGAGGGAGGTAAGTATGTTGGAACCTCAAATACCCTAGGCTACTTGTCAAACATTAGTTGCAAGCTAGGAGGGACTTTAGGATCAGTGACCTAGGTGGAATTAAATTGAGCAATCACACATGGTTTCCTTTCTTCAAAAAAATTTCCATCCTATGAGAGACAATTATTTCAAGGGATCCAACTTGGAGTCCTCAGAGGGTATAAGAGTGAGCCTCATGGGTGAAGCTCATATATAAATATTGGTATTCCATTGTAATCAGTCCCAGAGTGCAAATCCATTTCACACCCAATACAATATCACAACCACCCATGGAAATAGAGAACATGTGATTTTTTAGATGATAATCACTCATTTAGAGTTTGACATTCCCACAACAGTCCCCATACTTCATCGTACCACCATTAGCTATGAAGATTTGAAAATTAGAAACACAGTGGAAAAAACAATGGAGGTCCTCAGTGAGCCTGTGGTGAATAAAATTATGGGTACTACCACTATCAATCAACACCAAAACCATCCTATGTTTAATGTATCCCTTGACAATGTCTGTGGGGTTGAAATACCCAAGAGGGAATGAAGGGATATGATAGGTTTCACTGGTTCCACAGAGGTTGCAATTGAATATTCAAGGTGGACACTTGGTTGGGCTTCCTCTTGTTCAGGAGCCTCATCTGATGGGATGTATTAAGAGGAAGTAGAAGTTGATGCATAAATATGAAAGAAATTTTTTTCACGAAATTTATGGCCCAATGAGAACTTGTCGTCACAATAATAGAAAATTCCTTTCTTGCGACGTTCCACCATTTATGTTGAAGATACCTTTTGGAATTTCAATGTTTATGTTAGAGATGAGGTATCCCCTGGGCGAGGAAGAATGGGAACTACATTATGCAAGGGTAGGGAATAAATAATGGTCTTTGCTTCCCTGGATAATTGGCATGCCTCCAACCAAGTGATTAGATGATGCATGCAAACATGAGCCTTAATGGATTCCTTTAAGACACTAATAAAACATTCAAGATAGAGCTCATCCAATAAGCCCTCAGAACGGATTTCCAACTATTCAAATGTTGTGATGAATTTGGTCACCGATCTTGTTTGCTTGATCTTGGTGAATCAGGCCAAAAAATGGGATTCCCTATCAAAACGGGCACAAACTACTTTGGTGAACATGGTCCAAGTGGGTAATCTTGTATAGCATTTCTTATGTCATTTCCACCATTTCCATCTTTCTTAATCCAAATACAGAACCCCCACATGGTTTTTGGTCTCATCATCCTTAATATCATGGAGGGAGAAGTAGTGTTCCATTTAAGAAACCCATCATGATGAGTTTGATCCATAAAATTTATGCATCTCAACTTTGGGTACCTTATTCCAAGAATGTGGAGGACCCCAATGAAAGTAGGAAGAATGAAGATGCTCAGAATGGGAGGAGTGAAGATCCTCAGAGTGGGACTTGGGGTGCTTCCCCTTGATGAGTTGTGCCAATGTATTGAACTTGTCCTCGAGGGACTCCTGGAATTCTTGGCAGAGGGTAGTCATGGTCATGTTTAGTGAGGTGACCTAACTATCCAATTCTTCCATGGTATGAGCACAGGTCTAAGAAAGGGACATGGGGAAAACTTAGGGAGAGATTATAGCCTAGGATAAGGAGGGTGGTGGGATATGAGGCCAAAATGGGGGCGGGAAATTGGTCAGGCCACAAAACATAGGGTTAAAAATGATAGGTATTATTATGATCAGGATGAAGAGAGGAATCAAATGGGATAGGTCTCAAATTGGGGAGCGAGAAAGGGGTCAAGCCATAGAAAAATAGGGTTAAAAATGATAGGTTCCATTGTAATCGTGATTAAGAGATGAATCTAATGAGATAGGTCTCAAATAATGGTGTGGGTGTCTCCAGATGGTTTTTTTTCTCCTACAGAGTTGTACTCCGATCTAAAGAATATTTCACTGTTGAAAGGACCAAATTCTTAACAAGAAAAAATGTGTAGTAATTTCGCAACTAAAATATAGGAGGTAAAGTTGCATGACAATAGATCTTGTATGTTCTATTTTAGTTTATGTCCCAAGTGTTAGGGTATTCATGGTTTCTATAGACAAGGGTTTTCCATGTGCTATATCTCTTTGATATACATGTAGGGTCTAATAGTAGTAATCAACCCAATATCTCAAGGCACAAACTAAGGTTAGACCGTTCCCTTCTCCATACCACCCAACTACCCAGGTACAAGAGCGTATCTTCCCGAATATTGTTCTCAGTGGAACTATAGCAGTGAGGTGGATGATTGGTTTATCTACAAAGATATTTAGGATATCTAGGTTGATCTATATATAGGTGTTGTCTGATGCACTACCACTTGAAAGGGGTACTAAGAGGGGTTACAAGGGTGGCCAATAATGTGCACTTAAATACCACTTGCATTCCCTGCATGTATTCTTCCCTGACTGTGGATTTATGCACTGAACAACAGATATATGTATCTCTAAGATGTCGAAATACGTCTCTACCCTAAAAACAATAACCCGCAATTTTCTGCCAAGGACAGTGCTCTAATACCACTTGTAAGATACCAGATCTATTATAATAGCCAAAATATATGTATTGCAAAGAATAATAGTGGAACAACACAACAGATGAAACCACAGCACCAAAATAATACCTTATTGATAGGAAACAATGTTCATTTGCGTCTTCGAGGGGGAAACCTCTAGTAGAGCAGTGCTCTATTACAATAATTCTCAATACAAGCTATTGAATACCTCCTACTCTTATTTATACTAATTCTATCTTCTAAGGGAAATTCTAGAGGAAGATCTTTCTAGAAGCAAAAGATTTTATTAGGTCTTCTTACATTGACTTATTCTCCTTTATTTAATAGGCCTTATTAAATAATGTTGGCCTTTATTACATATAAAATATATAATACTAGCTAATGATCCATGAAGAGGGGTTAGGATCATATCCTAACACCTACAAAGGAGACAAAGCCAAGGGGTATTTTCTCAGAGAACTAGCAATGCTTCCAAAATCAGTATGAATAACCAGAGTTTCCCTTCATAATTAATTGTTGATCATTTTTTTAGGGATCTGGTTGAATCACAAAAAAAATACATTTGGATTTATGACTAGGTGATAATTATCTACAAAGGACTTGAAATATAGGATTTTTTAAGTTACCTATCTAAATGGGCTTTTACATTATTGTACTTGGGTTTCTTTTTATATGATACACAATGCTCCTCTCTTTATCTCTATGTTCAATACCCATGCACCTTGTCCCTTATCATTTGGTATCAGAGAAATTGGTCCAAGCCTACCCCTTTCATTCACTTTTGGGTTCTTTTGGAGGCTACTCTCCCACCCAAGACGCCCTTCCCAATTATTCTCATTCTTTGGGTTACTTTGAGGTCAATCCTCCACCACAACAACTCTTTCCTGCAATGGTTTCTTTATCCATTGGATCCACACAACAAACTAATCTTCCAACACTTCATAGATATGATTCAATCATCTTAGTGCCCACTTATATCCACACAACATTTTGGATTTGTATATGTTTCCCTCTCACCCTATATGTCTCCCTTGCGATGTGGCTTATTCTATCTCTCCTAGTCCTATTATCTCTCTCTCTATGAATGGATCCTCACAACAATCACTCTTTAAATGAAGGATACACCAACCTCTCCAACATTGTCAAGAATTGGACAGCACCCTTACTAAATTTCATTTCATCAAAATAGATATTCCATGCATGCATTCTAGCTAGATGCCATAATTTCACCCAAATATGGTGGACAAATCCACAACTATCTTTTGGATTCATGGACCCATAGCCTAAAAACCTATTTTCAAACTTGCTTAGACATGACTAAGGATCAATGCCTATTACTTGTCGGAAACAATTTAGAAGGAATTTCTCAATATTAGTGGCAGTCTAACATTACTTTTGCAGAGCTCTACATTGAACTCAACAAGGAACAATCCACTATTGAAACCTCAAGATGCATCACTAGTTGGGATGCGTTCTAGCGAGATTTTAGAATATGTTTTTAACCTCTAGGTTATTTTTCAAACTTGATGTGCAATTGGTTGCATCTATTCTAAGTTCAAGGTCAATGTGTACAATAGTATATAAAGGTGTTCACTAAGCTCTGACTCCAACTTCAAATCAAGGATTCTAAAGAGGTACTTGTGCTTAAATTTAATTCTAGTTTGCTAATTATTTTTTGTAATGAAGTAGCATTGTTTGAAAGAACAATATTAGACCCATATTTTATTCATGCACTAACCATGGAATTAAAATTAGACAAGAAACCTCATTTCATTACCTTTCATAACCCTAACCTAGCACTCATTCCCTCCTCCATCAAATCATGGTGCCCCTTACATACCCCCTCTTGCATGTAATTATAATCTCCCTAGCAGTGATAATACATCTTCTTATCCTCCATGATGGTCCTACTATCATAAAACTCAAAACTGTGATGTTGTAAATTGATAACATTTTATGGTGTCAAGCCACATCAATATCATTATACACTAATGAGAAATCCCTTGAATATTCTGAGGCCACTCCATCCCCAGATCCTTCCCCTCAACCTAACATTATCCCTCTTCGAAATTCTATTGTATTAGATCCAACATTACTCTTAGTGACTAAAGAAAATTCCACACTATCTTCAAATATCATTTTTACTCACAATTATTAAATCAAATATCAACTCACCACCATAATTATATAAAATGGAAGTCTAAATAACCTCACTTACTATAATTGTTTCAAGCATCTCCAATGTCCCACTACCCCACACCCATCTCATTATCATATCATCTACATGCAATAATATGGCCCTCATCTCCTCATTAATAAACATTATGTAGTAACCTTAGACATAGGACCTTTATGATACATGGTTGAATGTGAAATCTCTCCTCTAGACTGATCTGATATAATCTCAAGCATCCCATATTAGTAGCACTAAAATTCTTAATACAATTCCCACTATAACAACCATCACCTATTTAAATATGGAGAAAACTATGAACTCACCTATGTTGCAATACCTCTACCCCACACTACTGCAACCCAACACATTATCTTACATGAATTCAGTTCTCTCTCAATTTTCCCTCACATCCACACACCACATCTAGTCCCTCTATCCCTCTTATAGAACCCCCAAGTAGTACATTCCCATCCGCATCCTTCCACCCCAACACATTTTCATGACTCACATATTACCCCCACACATGGGATCTCATTTTCCTCTCTCTCCATCTTTCTACCTCATGCCCTCCTTCACCTAGTTCTCTTAGTAGCTACAACAATGATATCTACAACATATATAAAAGATAATATAGTTCATAATTCTCTTTTACCAGATACTAGGATTCACCAACACCATCACCCCACCACTACACTCTTTCAGACAACAATTACTCCACCCATTGTTTCTAATTAGCTACATGTTTTATATCATTACAAATACCTCTTCCAAGCCTTTAAAACTCCTAGAATATCAACAACAACACATGTCTTCTTTATGCATCAAAAACAACACCTCAACCTTAGCATTATATTACTATGTCCACTTGGTCAAATATTGCCTACATCCACACTACCCCTCTAAGTGTATATATAGTTCTCCCAAGCTCCATTATGCACCTTTTAGTGCAACACGATCATGGATTTCATACATTTTATCTTCATCTTTATACTTCATTAATATTTATTTACATCACCATTGGAACTCCATTGGCATCTGCACCACATCCCCTATTAATTATCAGATATTACTTTTGGAGTTTTCTTGTTATTTACAACCTAAGGAGAAACACCTTGGGTATCTTTGGTAGCACATCACATTCACTTTCTTAATCAATTCTTGGATCCTTCAACACAAAACAATAATTACCACCCACATTATGTTTTTATTACACTAGAATGTTTGGACTCTCACATGAAGACCAGATCCATTCCACACTATCCAAGACAAGATACACACTTCCTAATGCATATTCTTTCCCATCGGGGAATCCATGAACCTACTATCATGAGTCTCCAAGGTTCTCTATGGGAGGCATGGTGCACTATTATTCATAATTCTGATCTATTTTTCTCACTTATACGTGTTTCAAGGAGTAGAATTATTTCATAAACTCGCTACATTTTACAAATAATCTCTTTCATATTGGTTTGGCACTCCACTTTCCCTTATACACTATTGGAAACACATTTTTTTCCTTTTCCAGTTACTCATCACTTCCACATAAGAGGAAGTAAGTATAACTACTATAGTTTTGCACTCTCGTTTCGGTAGAAATGTAGATCATCCAAAACTATATACCACACATGCATCATCAAATTCTACACACTTTACTAGCATTCATATTTCCTGTAGTGTACAAGGCTATCTCTCATGTGCATATATCTCAATCCACCTATCTCACCCTTCCACTTAATGTCTGGGATGAAGATTTTCACTTGGTAGGATCTCTCTCTTCACAACCATAGTATCATTATTCTATCACAACATTTAACTCTTGGGTTCGACATTGTTTCAACATTGCGAGATCTTCATAACAATTAATCAGCATTACGCAATCGCACTACTTTCCATAAAATGCATCTCTTGTTGTAGTACAATTCTCAACATGGATAGATGTTTCATCTTTGTGGCATTGGCTTTAGAAATTTTTGGAGTTTCTTTAGAGTTTTACATACTTTGTTTTTATTGATTTCCTTAGATGTAGAGTATTACTATGATATGTTTTTCGTTGGAGTGTTAGTAATCATTTGTTCTTCAATATGAGTAGCAGTACTCTTGGGAGAGAAGGAGTATTTGTGTGAGATTTCTTACTCCATCCTTTAGTAATTTGAAACTTGCATTGTATAACATTGTGAAAACTATTGTTAAGTTGTGTGCTTGAAAAAACGTAGGCTTCCTAATTCCATTGTGGTGGCATCCTGATATTTTCGAATTTGAATGTGACTTTCCTTAGTCAACCATGTATAATGTTTGATGTTTGTGTGCGACCTTATGATTTGTTTATGATGATTCTTAGTCAACCATGTATTATGTTTGATTTCTATGTGTGACCTTATGATTTGTTGTTGTGGCTTTTCCTTACATAGGATTGAATTTCATACCATGTCTCCTTTAGATTTATGAGTTGGTAAATCTAGAAGATTTTCATTACACTATAGATTGTTTATTTAAGATCTTTATTTGAATAAAGTGTTCATGTTTCTTCATGTATGTAAGTGATCATACAAAGTCTTTGGTATTGCTTGCATTGAAACCTTTGACATGGTGAAACATGTAGGCATGTTAAGAAATATAGGTATGCATATTTCCTTTGATACATAGCTTAAGAGGATTTTTCCATGTACATTATTGTACAATGGCATGTCCTTGTGTTTTTTTTTTTGGAAATTGTGTAAAACTCTTTTTACTATGGATTTATTTTATGAAAGAAAGGGTCAAATAACTATTATCTAATTTTTGTAGAGTATTAAGATAAAAACTTAAGTCTCTAATGTCAAGATATTTCGTATTTCTATTTTATCTAGAAGTTAGTGAACTTTAGTATATAGGTATTGGTTATTTCACCATTAGTAGATTACATATTGATCCCATAGGTATGGATTGCATAGAATGACTCCACACACATCCAATGGAACAACATTGAACACTACTTTGTTAATATAATTGTCTAAGATGGAAAACTCAACTCTCCATTTACACTAGATGTGAAAATCATTTTTCTCATGGAGACAACCCAAGCAGTAGGGTTTTTGCTCATTCCAGACAAGGAATAAAATCCCGATGATAATAGCAATGTTCCATAGCTAGAAAATAAGAAATAAGGTTCTCATAATTGAGGTATAATTCATCTTCCAAACATCAGTGATTTATCTATGTGTTCATGTTAAGAGATGCGCCCAGTTCAAAGATATGGCATCACCCCAAGCATATATACAAATGACCACTGATACAAAAATTTACAACCTCAAATAACTCATCCAATGAAAGATATAAGTTGCCCAATCAATGAATAAATACCCAACAATGTAATACTCGGCCTTGAAGCAACTGGACCTACCCAAGGTATCACAACCGGTAGTGAAGTAACTCACCCAGCAAAGCAGCAATGTTCCCTTGTAGAAGATCATTTACAGCAAGAAGAATTTCATTTATACTATGTCCCCAAGCTACAACATGTGCCCAGCCTATCAGGAATCTGCCCCCAACTAAAGAAAACTTGGCCTATAAGGGAAGACCTGTTGGAAGATTGGTTGTTGTCATTGATGTCAACCCTAGTCATGGGTTTTGGACCGCAAGATTGATGAAGGTATTTGTACATGAAGGAAAATGCACATGCAGATAAAACGCCCATGGATGGATAGTATACATCATGTTTTTTCTAGTGGTATGTGGCACGTCACATGGATTTTCATGGTTGAGGAGAAATGAATTTTTGAAGATGACAAAGTGAATTGAAGAAGGAAGAACATGTAGGCCTTGAAGATAATTAAAGAACAGAATTAATAAATAAGAAAGTGTCAAGCCGACCCTAATGTTAAAAGGAAGTGACATAAATGGTACAAATAACTATCATTGAACATTCATTTGATACACAAGTCAAATTTCAGAGAAAATCAGAAGTAAAGAAGTTCGGATTTCAAGGGAGGATGAAGTCTTTTGGTGATGTTTTCTAAGGTATGTTATTTTCAGGTCATTTTACCATTTTTTCTATAAAAAAAATTCTAGAAAGATTCATATGGTGACATTGCGATGGTATTGAGACTACATATCAAGGTACCTTTGGTAAAATTTTCAGCTCTTGATTCGCTATAATTATGGAGATACACTCTGTGGAAGATAGGGTTTTTGACCAGCCCTGAAGCTAGTCAATAAACAGGTGTTCTGGGTAAAACAGTCATAACATTTTCATAGAGAATACAAATGAAGTGGTAAAAATTGCATTGGAAAGAGTACGTACTTTATTTTCTTTTGTGGGAGTTTCAGAATCGGATGTTAAATATTGAGCATGGGGCATTCTATACAAGTTTGGTCTCCTGAATAAACCAGAATTGAATAAAGTCTATCATTCTCTCTATAACTTGTTTTTGGTTTGAAGGAAGGGGTAAGGATGAAGAATTAAATCCTCTCTTGATATTGGAGTACTTTATATTCCTCTTGGAGTTTTATCCTTCCCTTTACATTTGGAATTTGTAGCTACCTTTGGAAGTCATTACTTCCGTTGAACAATAATTGTTGATTGTTTCTCATATATTGTGCATGGTGTATTGTGGTGTATTGGTGTAACTCTTATACTATTGTTCATTTATCATTAGATATAGTTGAATGGTTTAAGTATAAGTTTAGAAAGGTTTTAAATTGTACTTGATACTGATTCACCCCCCTCTCAGTATCAACAATTGGTATCAAAGCAGGTTACCTTCAGAAAAGTTTAACCACTGGGAGGAAAATCTTGAGTAAAGATGGATGACCATGAGCACATTTCAAATGGGATTCAAAAATTTTATGGAATAAATTATGCATACTGGAGTCATAGAGTGAAAACTTACCTAACGTCTTTGGGAGTAGACATTTGGTACTCAGTTGTAAATGGCTATGTAATCCCAAATAATGCTCCAACGGATCCAAATGAGAAGAATCTTATGAGATGTAATTCAAAAGCCAGACATGTTATTATAGAAGCATTGGCACCAACCATTGCTAGCAAATTGATGGGTTATAGCACTGCTAAAGAGGTATGGGACAAACTCAAGAGTATCTACGAAGGTGATCCAAAAGTTAAGCAGGTCAAGCTTCAACGACATAGAGCAAAATTTGAAAATTTGAAGATGAATGAAAAGGAAGATATTGCAACCTATTTTCTTAGAGTTGATGAAGTTTTTAATGCTATCAGAGGATTAGGTGAAGATCTGGATAAATCATTGGTTGTACAAAAAGTGTTGAGATCACTTCTCTTGAAGTATGATGCTAAGGTCTCTGCCATTGAAGAAACTAGGGACTTGACCAAAATGACAATTGATGAATTACATGGGTCTCTCATAGCATATGAAATGAGAACAGGTACAGAATGTGACCAACCAAACAATGAAGTAGCCTTTAAATCCATAAAGAAGACAAAAGACAAGGATAATGACCCTGATGAAGAAATAGAAAATTTTGTAAGAAGGTTTCAGAAGGGAAGTGGAAGATACAAAGGTAAGTCTCCTCTCAAATGCTTTAATTGTGGTAGAATATGACATATTGTTGAAAACTACTACTATAAAAAGAGAAGTCTCAACAATTAAAAAAGCTTCTACTCCAAGGATGATGACATCTCCTCAAATGAGAATAATGAAGAAGATAATGATGGAGGATAAGTCCTATTCATAACCCAAGAAACCCAAGATGATGATCACAAGAATTCTAAAGAAGAAAAAATCATTTGTGAAGAAGATTCAGATGAAGAAACCAACCTTGATTCCTTTTGGGGATACAAAGACAATGCAGAGAGTGAACAAG